>SNVD02009548.1:0-277500 GCA_013180625.2 Boswellia sacra | reverse complement strand
GCCAAAGTTCTCTTTGTTCACTTTAGATGATCGCAAGTTAGATGACCACAGAAATAGAATTCATGAAATGACATCTTAGTATAACTCAGAATTGGTAAGGCCAAGGTTAACAGTGAAAGGAGTTATTCTAGACTTTGTGGCTAGAATGACGAGCTCCCTCTAAGAATGGTAGCTCAAATTGGGTGAATATAGGCAGTTACAGATCCTGGATTCCGTAGATATCAACCAGTTCATGTTCTATATTTATTCAGAGTGTCTGGGTAACCCGACGCATGTCGAAGACAATGCAAGAGAAGAATATTTCTAATTGAAGTGTTTGCTCTTTCACACCATCAGACATTCACCATCACTTTAAGAAAGTTAGGGAGTGATTTTATACTATTGGAGGCCTAGATGATCCGAATCTCAAACAAGCTTATTTTAATTAGCTTTGAGAACCATTTGAGATATATTTCTTTGCAAGGATTAACGCTACCTCAAGTTTCTCTTGGAAATCTTTTCCAATAGTCCTTCACCAACTCCAAAAGTTCTATAATAGTTCCAAACTCCTCATCGAGTATGGTAAAATTCGAAAAAGGCTTGGAAAAGTCTAAAACAGACCCAATATTAAAATCAAGTGCAAAAGATTCTTCGTCATGCTATTGCTCAACAAAGAAAAGGAGACATTTTAGCAGATTCAAAAGACGTTAATCCTCCTAACCTAGAAAGAGAAGAAGATTTTTCAGAAAGAAGAAAACAACAAAAAAGTCAAATATGTGCTCCATTTACAATCAAAGTTGACTTGGGCTAAACAATGCTTACAAAATAAGAAGAGATAAAAGGTCTTTCACGCTATATCTCAAGTTATAGGAATTACTTGTTCTAATGAAGATCTCGAAGAACTTTTTTCTGAACAAAAAGAGGAAAAGAAGATAGCCTGCTCATGATCAGCCAAAGTTATCATAAAGACATTTCAAAAGATTCATATCACTATAATTCTTACGAATCCTATGCTGTTTAATTGCTTTGTGAAATATTAAACTTCATCATTCTGATAGTTCCTATCATCCTACGTGCGATCAAGTTTAATAAACCGGTCAACATACTAGCTCTTATTAATAGGAGCAGCAGCCTCAATTCTAAACCCAATTGCCATCCTTCAAGAATATTGGAATACACATAAATAATATTTTCAGATAGCAAACAATGAGGTCTTCTCTACTGAACTAATCAGCAAAAAGGTACACCTCAAGTTCTTTCTAAGATTAACATTTTCGCACAAGTTTCTTAGATTGACACTACCAGAAAAAGACCTTGTAATAGGTTTTGACCTATTGGCCCTACTTTTCAGGAAAAAAGTTATTCTCAAACCTGATGGGCTTCAGTTCAAGAATTACTTTCACCCTTGGTAAAGTTAGACCTTTCTTATTCTTTAGATCCCATAGAAGATCTTAAAACCTACATCCTAGCCACCTCAGCAGCAAATAACCAATTCGAATTCCTAGCTAAATGTCCTGATCCCCTATGGAACAATCCATAATTCTTCATCTCCCTTCCTTTTAAGAAGAATGAAGATGTCAGTCCCATAAAAGCAAGCTATTGAGGAATGAGCCCAGAACACTATGAGTTGGCAATCCAAGAACTTAACCAATTACAAGCCAAGGCCTAATAGAACCAATCGACTCTGTGTGGGCCAGTGAAGTCTTTCATGTCAGTAAGCGTCCATAATAACTCAGAGAAAAGATAAGGTTAGTGGTTGATTTTAGCCTTCTTAATCTTTTTCTTGCAGATAATAAGTTCCCGATCCCCAACACTCATACCTTTTTTTTCCAATCTCACTCAAGCCAAAGTATTTTCCAGGTACATTTAAAAGTAGGTTTCTGGCAGTTAGGAATAAGTCCTAAAGAAAGGTTCAAAACAAGACTTTGTATTCTAAATCATCATTTCCATTGGATTGTTATGCCATTCGGTATAAGATAGCCCCATCAATCTTCCAAAAAGCCATGATTAAAATCTTCTTGCCTCTCATATCCCACATGTTGATTTACATAGATTGTCTTCTCTTTTGCACTTCAATAAAAGAAGAACATTTTTCCCTTCCACAACAAATGCATTTTCTTCTCTGTAAAAATGGCATTATGATTTCTCAAAAGAAATGTATTTTTGTCACCCTTGAAGTCGTCTTCTTAGGAATGATCATCAAAGAAGGAACATATACTATAGCCTCACATTAGGAAACAATTGGCAGAATTTTTATATGACATTCTTACAAAGCAACAGGTCCAATAAGTCTTGGACATTATCAATTTTATGGCATACTTCATCCCTATACTTACAAAAATCATTTGGCCATTACTGCTCATTTTTCAGAAAATCCTCCGCCCAGAGTATTGATCAAACGACATCCATGATGCAAGTCAAGAAAATTGCTCAAAATCTACCGCCCTTACAGATTCCTTCCATGGAAAAAATAATGCTATAGACAAATGCTAGTGATTACTATTGGGCAGCTATTCTCTTTGAAGAAAAAGAAGGAAAAAGAAGTGTGTGTGGTTCCAAAAGTGGTTCCTTTTCTGAATTCGAAATCCACTATCACTCCACTTCTAAAGAGATCCTAGCTGTTAAAAGAGAAATCGAAAAGTTTCAATTTCATCTCCTCGGCCACTACTTTCTTATTGAAATGGATATGAGTTCTTTCCCAAAAATGTTGCAATTCAAGTAGAAATAGTTACCTCACCCTCAACTATTACACTGGGCATCATGGTCTTCTGAATTTAACTTCGATGTTAAACACATTCAGGGCACTAGTAATGTCCTTGCAGACATGCTCTCACATCCACAGTAGTCCAAAAACAAGCAAGATTCTCTCCAAGTCATTCCATTGGTCCACATGATGCATCCAATGTATTCTTCAGGAAAGGGGTTCAAGTATTTCCCTCCACATGTCCCATCCTTGATAATAAATAAAACACTCAAACTATCTCATCACCAACAAATAATGGAATATCAGGCAAAGGTCCTTACCCAACATGGACAATTCTTACTTCAAATTATTGAAATTCATCCAGAGTCTCCATACATGAAAGTCTACTAGGTTAGAAATGCAAAAAAAGATTTCCATCAAGAAGTGTTATAGTTCCTCTGGCATTTTCTCCTGTGATTCTTCATTAGAATCGAGTTCAACATTGATTATATGCTTCATAAAGTAATTCATTTAGGGTACCCATATAATCATGCTTCTCTCATGACACCCCTTGGATGCTTCCAGACATTCTTAGATGGGTGGAAAGCCTAATTTGAAGACTTGAAGCAAAAATGCATAAATTTCAGAGGCTAAAGAACTTCCCACCATGATATTTACATCTTCAAGAAAACCAGTATCACTTCAAGTGGAGTCTTACAGTTTTTCTCTCAAATGCAAGAATACTACATGTTCCCTTACAACCTCTCTCAATATTAGGAATCTTACCCTCAAGAGTTTTGAGAATTTCAAAGAAGAATTTCTAAAATTAAATCTCAAATACCACCACAAATTTGGTCCTCCATCCACGACGATGCCCATTGGGAACAATACCCTCCTGAATACACTCGAAAATAAAGGCATTACAAGAATGTGCATCATTCAAATCATAAACAAATAGAAATATGTGAAAATTCAGAGAGCTCAGAACATGCCTCAAGAGAATTTCTACAACTAAGTCTTAGCAGTTGGCCCCAGTTGGCCCAAACTTCAAATTTTCCCTACTTCCATGATTCAGAAGATCCTTATAACTTGGATGAGCCCATGCTGCAGCAACTTTTACATCCTCCGTCATAAACTAACATGCTCTTCAACATCTTCACATGGAAACTTATATTTCCAACATGGCTGTATATGTTTTTTCGAGGTGGTCTTGTAGCCTTGTATAATTGTATTCCCAATATTTGTATTCATTAAGTGATTTTGTATGTTGTTTCCAATGTTTATATTCCCTATGTGCATTCAATAAGGCTAGAAAGGTTCGAAGTTTATGTTTTCAAAGTTTAAAATCTTGAGGAGATTATCAAAGATGGGACCTGTGGAGGGAAATACTTGAACCCCTTATGTTGTTTCCAATGTTTATATTCCCTATGTGCATTCAATAAGGCCAGAAAGATTTCAAGCTCCGTTTTTCACTTACCTCGTATTCTCTCATCCTTTTACGTATTCCTTATACATATTCCTATATATCTTCTTACTCTTAATACCTTTTGCCCCCTACTACTCTCTCTAATTTTGTTGTGTGTTTTGATCCTTTTGAAGTTATCCTTTGGACCATAAGAGTTCCTTTATTTATAAGGTTTCTAATTTGATATGCAGTTGCTGGGAAATACCTTGGCTCCTTGGCTGACTCCAACTTGGTATGCTCCTTGGCTGACTCCAACTAGGTATCTAAAGATAACTAAGAAGGAGCTTAATAAGTGACTCAATTAAATAAATTTTTCAAGCAAAACATAGAGGAGGCCATAAGTGGGTATTTTTTTATGGGATTTGGGGTACGCGGAAATTATTTGTCCAGGTGCGCTGCACCTACGTCCGAAGGGCAGAAACAAACAAAAATTTGAGAATTCCCTTTCATCCGCCATGCCTTAAATGAAATTGAAATTGAAATCATTTGGTTACGTTGTAACAGTTGTTGGCCTCATTCACACTTTGTGCGCCAAGTGCTGAGGCCAGTGTCCAGTGTCGAGGCATGTGATTGCAATTGTAATGTATGTCTTACTTAAAATGCTAGCACTTGCACTCCCACTGCCACAGGGGTTTTGTGGCCAACTGAGTTGGACTTCTCCTTTTCATTTCCATTTCCATTATCATGGCTTTGGCTTCTTCTTCTTCTCCTGTCTCTTTTAAACCCTTCTTCTCTTCTCTCTGCTCTGATCCCAACCACCAGGTAACTTCTCTTCACTTTCTTTTCATTGGATTGTCTTCTCAGGAATTCCAATTGATTCTGTTCTGTTGGGTTTTTAGGGTTCTGCCAATTTCCCAGCAAGTTTGTGCTACAAGAAGGAGAACCAGTTATTGTTTGTCAGGAACAAACTCCAGTTGAATTGTTTAATGAATGGAGACATGGATGCCAGCACCTCAGCTATTGTTGCCCGCTTAACTGAGGATTTAAGAGGTTTGTTTGTGTGTGTGTGTGTTTTTTTTTTTTTTTGTAGATAAATTTTTTTATGGTTGCATCGGTCCTAGTTTTCGTGCTTGTGCTTGTGCTTGTGCTTGTGTAGTGTAATTTATTTATTTATTTGTTAACTGGATACAGAAACGAATGTCAAGGAGCCTAGTATTTCAACCTTATTGATGAATTTTGAGAATAAATTTGATCCTTATGATGCCATGAGTGTTCCACTCTACCAGACAGCTACTTTCAAGCAGGTATATTGACAATACATTCATTTCTTGGCTGCCTCAGCCATTCCTCTCTTTGTTTGTTTCAGTGAAATTTACAATTAAATACTTAGATAACATGCGACATCGTTTATTTACCGAAAGTTTACAAGCATTATGATATGTGGAAAGTTACACATCCATACAGTTACACGTTTATTTATATATGACATTTCGCTTTCCTGATGTTTTTATTTTTGAGCTTTCACTCTACTTTGTGTAAACGTTTGGTTGTAGCCTTCCGCGACTGCAAATGGCCCTTATGACTATACTAGAAGTGGAAATCCTACACGAGATGCCTTGGAAAGGTATGATAATGCTTTTTGATGTGCTTGGGATGTTTGTCTGTTTGCTATGTATTTTTTGTCGTATATTTTGTTTTAATATCTCTTCCTGATTTCTTAGCCTGCTGGCTAAGCTTGATAAGGCAGATCGAGCATTTTGCTTCACCAGTGGAATGGCTGCTCTAGCTGCTGTCACTCATCTTGTTCGAACTGGTGCTTTTTGCTTTTTTGCTTTCCTTTTATCAACTTAAGTATGCTTGTAATGTTGCGTTCCTTGTGCTTATGCTATGTGTTCTATAAAATTTCTTTTTCTTCTGTAGGTTGTTTCTCATTGTAATCTTCTGGCATATTTTATGTTTTTTCAGGTCAAGAAATTGTTGCTGGAGATGACTTGTATGGTGGTTCTGATCGTTTGTTATCAGAAGTAACTCCCAAAGCTGGAATTTTGGTGAAGTTAGTATATTTTCTTAATTTGATTGTTTTGTTTCTTTTGTATTTGAAATCTAAGATGATTATACTGGGAACTTTGCAGGCGTGTGAATACAAGTGATCTAGCTGAGATGGCCTCTTCTATTGGTCCCTCAACAAAGCTTGTGTGGTTGGAGAGTCCAACCAACCCCCGACAGCAAATATCTGATATTCGTGTAAAATGCTTGCCTTTTCTTTTATTGTAATAAATTGTTCCTATTAGCTACTTAGGTTGGTTAACTGTCTATGCTTGACGTTTTATATACAATGCACTCATAAATTTGTTCAGGATAATTTCAAATAAATATGAGATGGCATGAGATCTTTAATAAAATCTGTTAGAACAATGCGGTTGCATGCCCATCTATTCTTCTTACCTTGAATAGGGGAATATGTTTTTAATCAGTCTCTTTATGAAAATACTGTCATTAATTATTTCGGTAGTGGTTCTTGATGCATGTAGAAGTATTGAAATTTATCTCTTTTCAGTATTCTCTTTTATAATTATGGCAATAAAGTGATTGCTGCTTTCTAATGGTATTATCCTTTCTGATTATTTTCTAACTTGTAGAAAATTGCTGAAATGTCTCATAAACATGGTGCTCTTCTGTTGGTTGATAATAGCATTATGTCCCCTGTATTGTCACAGCCACTGGAACTTGGAGCAGGTATCACATCACGAAGTGATATGAACTGAGTTTGATGAACTGCTATTTTTTTTCTTCTAAGTAGTTTTTAATTGTGATTCGTCCAAAACCATTTCAGATATTGTGATGCATTCAGCTACCAAATTTATAGCTGGACACAGCGATGTCATGGCAGGTGTGCTTGCAGTAAAAGGGGAAAGGTTGTAGCTCTCGCTCTCTGTGTTTTAACTAGATAAGCTGGAAATACTTTTTCTTTTACCTTCTCTTTAGAATGTTCATTTGAATAATTTTGTTTGTTCGATAATGTGGATTCATTGTATAAAAGTGGGTGCTGCCATGTCCTTGTCAAGTTTAGTTTGTAGATTTGCTTAAAAGGATGTAGCAACATGCCACTTGTGGATCTGGATGAACTGTACTCCATGAGAACACACACAAAAACAAAATGAATAATGAGAGAAAAAGAAAGAAGTGCATAATAACTTTCATCTGTTAAAGATAACACCTTGAATGTCGTACATTTGATATCAAACAGGCACTTATGGTAAAAAATAATGTCAGAACTATAGCTAATGTGTTCTTAATCTGTGAGGTTCGTATCTTTTGAAAAGACTTTTAATTGTTCTATGGTCCTTAAGAATGATCCTTTCTCTTTAAGTGTTTTAACCATAAATTAATTTACAACATAGTTTTTTTCCCCCTTGTGAGAGTCGAATGTTCTCATTCAGTTTTCTGATCTTTAATAAAACATCTCCAAAATACTGAAGTCTACTTTATTAATTATTAAATTGATATTGTTTACCTATTTTAAGTGTCATTTTAGTTTAAAATAGCTTCATCCAAGTTGAATTCAATCCTTTCAGCTTTTTTCTTTTTTTAGATATTTTAAATTTGGCTTTTTTTTTCCGATATTATTTTTATACATTTTAATAACTAATATTTTATATGTAATAGGTTTTAAGTTAGCATGATTGGTTGAGTTTGTATTTGAATAACTTTTATTTTAGCTAGATATCTCCTTTAATAATAATAATAATGAATGGATCTACATGTAATTTCTCCAAATAAACAAGCGAATGATCTTGTAATTTGCTAATTTGATGTTCTATTATAACATTCACAACAGTACTATAAACACTATAAGTTAACATTTATACATTCAAACAAGGAAATCAATGTGATTATCTCTTCATTTGTTCATTTATGATCATTAGTACTCTATTTTTGTTTTAAGTGCTTTCAACAGCTTGCCATTGGCTTTAATCAAGTAATATATTTTTTTAACTGTTTCCCTGTCTCCCACTGTCTTTATATTTACCAGATTGGCAAAAGACTTGTATTTTCTACAAAATGCTGAAGGCTCTGGATTGGCTCCATTTGATTGTTGGATCTGTTTGCGGGGTATCAAGACTATGGCCTTACGTGTAGAGAAGCAACAGGTGCCTTTCAACCCCAATGTGGTGACAAGATGAGCATGTCACTTTAAAAAATGAGTTTAATGTGTTACTTTCTGGCTGATGGTAATGAAATCCGTAGTTAGTTTGGTTTAAATCTAAGACGATGTGCAAATGATAGTTAAACTTCATTTGCTGCTTTGTCCTTTTACATGTGTTTGTTTATATTGCCCTATGGTAGACTGCTTTCTGTTTAGATATTATGTGTAATAAAAGGTTAAATGCCTTGAGAACATGTGATACGTAAGCAGTGGTTATGAGACAACTAAAGAAAATGGTATATTAACAAAAATGTTGAAGCTGCAAAATATGGAAACTTTAGAAGCTATCTTGACGTCATTTCAACAAGGATAGTAGAATTTAGGTAGTATTGAGGTGTGACTTTCTTTTTAGGTTGTGCTTTAATTCATGATTTGTAGAAAGGGGTTTGTATTTTAGTTTACAGTTTAAATTGTTTGTGTATAGCTCCGAAAGTATGATTTATTATCTCATATGAATATATAGTGGTTGCTTATTCACATTGATCAATTGAACTCGTAGCTTTTAGGTATTTTGTATACTAGTGAGGAGGCTGTGCTTCAAATAGGGATTTCATGGTTTTACTTAAAACCATATAGGACCGGAATATGAATTTTAAATAATATTATTACTTTTTTTTTATTAATTTTCCGTTAAAACTGTGAACTTTAACTTAATGTCCAAACTTATTTACATTATTTGATTTAAATCTGACATTCAAGCTTGCATGATAAACGCTTTTGCATAATTTGAACTCTTATTGTTTTGGACTTACAGTTTGATTGAATCAATTATGTTTGCCTGAGTTAAGCTTTTGGACTATGTTTTTCAAAACGTTCCAGGAGAATGCACAGAAGATCGCTGAGTTCCTTGCTTCCCATCCACGGGTGAAGAAAGTTAACTATGCTGGTCTCCCTGACCATCCTGGACGTGATTTACACTATTCCCAGGTAGTAGTCAGATTAGATTTTATCTTAAAATTAATTCTACTGGACCAAAAAAAGTTGTGAATACCTTGTGCTTGTTCTTGTAGGCAAAGGGTGCAGGATCTGTACTTAGCTTTCTGACAGGATCATTGGCTCTCTCAAAGCATATTGTTGAGACTACAAAGTACTTTAGCATTACTGTCAGTTTTGGTAATTACCCTTCCTACTCGAATTACATGTATGGAATGATATATTTTCATATGAAAACTTTTTAAAGTTATTTTATGGGTCTTTACAAGAATCCAAATGGTCAAGTCAGTGATGATGATTAGGTTCTATGTTGGCTAGATGGTTTTATCAAGTGAGGGCTCAAGAAAAGTTGTTTGGCTTCTTTGAAATCCCTTATTGTCACAAAACAGTGGGGTTTCTTCAAAACTCCCCTAAATTTTCAAACAATGTTGTTGAGCTTCTTTGGAACTCCCAGGACACCCCTGAATCCCTTTCTTTTTGGTCCATTGCTGAATCTATGAATGTACAGTGTCCTCACACTGTTATTTGTTTGACTTTACAATAGTGGAATCCAAAAAAATACTGCCTGAAGTATTTGAGTCAGATTATTGTTATTGTTATTTTTTCCTGAGATGAAATCAGATTATTTCTTTTGACATGAGGGAACCAAGAAAAGGAGGATTGTTTATTTTCTATCTTTTGGATCGGTTGTGAAATTCAGTAGTGCTATTGTGGAATTAAATACCAGTTTTTTCATATGCTGTATATCATTAGTATAAAATATACTGAGATCCTTAGAATAATTGAGAAAAAGTAAGAATGAAAAAAAGTATCTAGGAGTTTGGACAAGTTTTAATATGATAATTCAAGTGTCACAATATTTCTTTATATGTATGACTGGTGGTTATGAAATGTATACTTGTGCTCATAGACAGTATATATATGAAGATTCAGTTAATAATTTGCTTTCCAATCTGAGATTTAAGAGGTCGATTCCACAAGATTTTTGGAATTTGAAACTTTTATGGCCTCTATATATTCTAAAATGAATATTATTAATTGTTATTTAATTGAATAAAGTTAAAATCATCATTATTATGCAGAATTTTTTTTTCAATTTTATTTTATATTCTCATGTGGAAAGGTGGGCAGATTAAAAGTGCCAAGTCTTCTTTCAATCTCATGGTGTGCATTGTGATGTTTCGTAGTTTTTTGTGGGAAAAATTTCCATCTGTCCACCTGTGTTTTAATCCTAAGCGCCTTGCCAGGCACCGAAAACCAAAAAACTAGCTAAAATCCCTTTCCCGTTTGCATTGTATTAAGAAGATGGGAGTCTTGAAATTCTTTAGAAACTGAAGTCGATAGGGATGCTAGGAAGTGTGTTGATGATATCTTTTGCATGGATTATGCTATGATGAATCTTTTTCAACAAACCAAACAAATGTTGCATTGCTAATGACATAGAGTTTGGTGAACTTGCTTTTCCCCTTCAGCAAAGTGCAAGTTTTCTTTGTAATTGTTTCAACCCTCACCATGCGGTAGTCTTCTGTATATGTAGGAAGTGTGAAGTCTCTCATAAGCATGCCGTGCTTTATGTCCCATGCAAGCATACCAGCCGCAGTGCGTGAGGCAAGAGGTCTAACCGACGATCTTATTCGCATCTCTGTGGGAATTGAAGATGTAAATGACTTAATTGCTGATTTAGACAATGCGCTTAGGACTGGACCTCTGTAGATGCTTGCATGTGCCTTATTTTGTAGCCCTTGTACACCATAATTGGAAAATATCCTTGCATTTGGTTCAAATGGGCAGAGAAGGTATTTGAAGTTCTTTTGAGGAAACGGATTGCGACATACAAGGGTACCAGGACTCAAAAGTCAGGTAACGAGTTAATGCATAGCGTTGGAAAATCTTGGAAACTTCCCCTGACCCTGAGGTTACATCGTCTTGCATGAATTTTATTTTTATTTCTCTTGAGTCATCCAACTTATTATGTGGAGATCTAGTAGTTGTGTTGTATTCAATCTGATAAGTTCTTGGAACAATTCTGTACCTTGGAGTGGCCTGTCATCGTGGTGATCTGCATGGTTCCTTGAAGGGATTGGATTGCTTTGGATGTCCTGGTGGAATCTGGTTTCACTTTTGGAACTTGTTTTCATTCTTTATTCTTAGCTATATTAATATCACCCCTTTACTAAAGGTAATGCTAAAAGTTTGTGTGATTTAAATGCAGTCTGATGGAAGTTTGAACTTAATTGGCCTGAAATTGAATTAAACAGAATGTTTAACATCTGACCACAAAGCTCTATTATTATATTTAAAATTAAAATTTGGGGAGGGAAATATTGGTACTTTTTTTCAAATTTCAGGAAGGTTTAATATGACTCAATTAGTACTCAAAATTGTTACTCAAAATCAAAATTATTATGGACTCTTTGATAAAAATTTGTTTTTGGATTTTTTTTTTCTGTTTTTCGTTTTTTGTTTTTTTTTAGATGTTTTAAAACAATTGATCTTTAACATAAGTTGTTAGCTCACAAACGTTAAGTCATACCGTCTTAATTTTTTTAAAACATAATTATTTTTTAAAATTCCTACTATTTTGGTTAGGATGGGGTTATTGGCACCTCTAAAATTCATAATTTATATCACCCGTTCTCTGAATAAAATTTACCAACACTAATTATGTTCTAAAATTTCAGTGGATAAAATTACTTCAAAAGACATGTAATTATCTTAAATTCTTCTTCTTTGATCTCTTCTACCGTGATTTCGGAGAAAATATTTTTTAAAAAATGTATTTTTAAAAATATATTTTAAATTAATATTAATTATATATTATTTTTAAAATTAAAAAAATTAGAGTGAATTATATATTCTTATTAAATTTTAAAAATAAAAACTTAAAATACTCGAACAAACATTCTTATCTTCTTTAATTATATATGTATTTTAAAAACATATGCAATTTTAAATTAAATTGCCATAATTAAATTAACATTCAATTTTTATTAATCTCTAGTGCGAACAAGACTGACGATCGTGACAGGTCAAGCCCATAAAAATTTGATCGTTACTCAGCTTACACTCTCTTCCAAGCCCTCAAAATAATAAAACCGATTTAGCCGTCTGCTCATCAAGGGATTTTGACGCATAGTCAACGATTTGATCTCTTCTTTTGCACTTTTCGGTGGGAGGAAGTCCACAGGAATCACTATTTTCCTGTTATTTTTACACAGTAAAATTAAGTGTTCAACTTTATATTCTAAGCAACTGCATATGGCTATAGCTTGACATCCCTTATCGGCGTTGCAGTCCTTATGTTATCCTAGACGCATTGATCCATACCCTGTACTGGAGTCGTATAAAATTTTGCTCTTTAAAGGACTTTTTTGGGCGTGTAAATCAAGCTTGTTTATTTTATTTTATTTTTTGTTTTAAGAAAAAATAAACATACGTATTTCATTTTGATTTTTTAAATTTTTTAAATGATATTTAATTGATATTGATTTAAAATTTATTAATAAATTTGTGCTTTCAAAAAATATATTTTGAAAATGAAAACAAATATAATTAGTTTTATTTTTTCTATTGGGAATGGATTAAGAAGAAGTGTGCATAAATGAACTTTTAGATGGCGATAAACTTTACCTTCGGATTATTATTTTTTTTTTTAAGATTCTGATGTCTATTAACTAAAAAATATAGAGTAAAAATGTTTTTGATTATTTGTTAGTTTGGATTTTACAGAATTGATATGCAGCTTCAACTAGTACAATGAAATAAATGCTAAATTTAATTTCCGTATAATATTTTTACAGTAATCTTAATTCGTGATTAATATTAAGGACAAAAATATCAAATTTAAGTTAAAATATTCACTTAAATTATTTTTAAAAAATATACATAAAAAAATAAAAATAATAATGTTATTAACTTAGAAAAATGACAAAAAGTGTTTAGAAGTCTCAAATGCAATTATTAAGTTATATTAAATAAATAAAATAAATTTATAATATATTTTGAACAAATTTCCTGTCAGCTATAAATTAAAATTAAATAGCTCCCAACTCTCCTCCCAATTGTTCCCGCCATATTTCTTGGTGGTTTTGGATTTGGACACTTTCTGTTGGAGGGGGGCTTCTTTTCCCGAGAAAATATCAAAATTTTTCAGGAATCCAAACGCTCCAGTTGCAGTCTTGTTAGTGCTTTCTTTTCAAAATCTAGGTTTCTAAAGAGGCAGATTGAAAAATGCCGTCGTTGAACTGGCGGCACCATGCACTCATTCAAGCGTTGATCACGCGTGGCCCTCTACAGGAGAAGGACTTCCACGCCGTCTTCGCCGGCGTCACAGGAAGAAATCCAGGTTTCTATTTTTCTTATTTCCTCTTAAGCCTAATGACAATTCTTGGCTTGGTTAAACTGAGTTTTCTGGTTTTTATTTTTTATTTTTTAAATTTTTATTTATTGGGGTAAATCTAATTAATAGGTTTTTTATTTTTAATTTATTAGGTTAAATTTTCATTACCTTTAGTTTGTATATGACTCAGGCTAGTATAAAAGCGTATTATTTGAGTTAATTACCATATTTTGCCCTAATTGATGCAGATGCTAATCAAGAGCTGTTTAATGAGTATCTTTTAAAGATAAACAAGGAACTCTCATCATGTCAGTTTGAATTGCGAGGTTGTGTAGACCAATATAATGGCCATGTTTGTTATGGGGTGGTTAATAATGTTGCTGATCAACAATCCAAGCTGGGAACAAAATATTCTGTTCCACAGATTGCTTTCTACAAGGGCATTGTAAGTCTCATTTACAATTTTTGTATGTTGGAATTAATTATTATTCTTAAATTGTTTGCATTTGCTGCTCAATTGAAACTGCTCTTTGATGCTATTCTTGGACATTTATTAATTGGAATATTGGAAAAAAATGTAGAAAAATGAGTTTGATCTTTGTCAATTAAGAATCTCTACTTGGTATTGTGCAACCATGAGAAAAGATATATGGGTTTGGTGGACTGAGAAATTTATCTTAGGAGGGAACTTAAATGGACTGTCTACCAACTAACAATCGTCTTAACCAAAATTTAATCCTCTCCCAACAACACCCTTTGAATAATCTGAGAAAATGGTTCTCTAAGGAGTTCTGTTCAATGTGGAGATTTTTTTGTTTTTTTAAACTGGTTTCAAATTAATAAGATATAATTTTTAGTTTACAGTTGATTCATTTGAGAATAAGACTAGTTTTGGTTTGGGCAAAGAAATAAATTAGTGATATTGGAGGAGCTTTGGTGGAAAATTAAAGAAATATTTCCTCTGGACCTTGACTAGCTGCACCTCTGCTTGAGAAGCCCCTATAATAACATTAGAATGCCCCACTTTGTGAATCTCATAAAGACTTCTCATTGCCTCATGCCAAAGAAAATTTCTCCCTAAAGGAAATTTACGCAACCATGTTCCCAAAAAAGCTACATTTGTCGTCATTAAGTTTCCAATATCTGATTTATCTTTGAATCTGGGATGAGAAATTATCTTCCAGTTACCAGGTGCATCTTCCACAAAATCTCATTTATTTTTCAATTCTATTGACCATTCCACTGCAATCTTAAATAAAGATTCCAAACAAATGTTAGTTTAGACAAGACTGAATAAATCAAACTAATTCTTCCCACTTTTAACAGACAAGCTCTTTCCCACCCTTGAATACATCTCTCCACTTTTTCTGCTGCTGGATTCAAAAGGCAGAAGTTTTGGATTGTCACCTAAAGGCATGCAAATACTTCAAAGGCTGACCCACTAAAGAACAGCCAATCCTATCTGTAATGCTGGCACATTATTTTCTCAGGAACTAATGTCCACCATCTCACATTTGGCTACACTAACTTCCTGACCTGATCAAACACAAAACAGCTCCACGATAGATAAAAGATTGATCATATTGTACTCCTTCCAGAAGTGAAAAAAATAATGTAACTTCTGCAAACTGTTGATCAGACATGTACAAGATCTCTAATCCACCTCTAGTCCTCCAAACAAATGTTCCTTGGAATCTCTGACCACCAGCTTACTCCATTCATCCATCACTAAAGTAAATAAGAAAAGGGATAGAGGATCCTCTTCTCTCAATCCTCTAGAAGCCTCAAGAAGTCCTCCAGGTCTAGCATCTATTTATAAAACAAAAAGAAAGAAAGGTAGAAATTAAGCACCCTTTGATTCATTTTCTCATCTGTCACTGAGATCTTTTGTTTATAAAAACCCACCCAAATTTACTGATCGTAGGGTTTCTCAACATCATTTTTAGGAACCAAACCCTTCTTATTTTTATCTCTATGCTACACTCCACCTCCTTGTTATCTACCAAGACAGCATCAAGAATTTCTCTGTTTCTAACAAAAACTGACTGTTTTTCAAAATTATCTCCTCAAAATTTTGGTACATAATCAAAGGTGAGGTAGGAAATTTTTCAAGAAGCTCCGGCACCACCTTTGATCTTGTAGTAGGTCTATTTTTAGCTAATTGTTGACTATCTTTGCTCAGCAGAATTTTCCATCTTTCAACTACATATTTGTCTGTATCTTTCCTTTGATCTTTTGTTGGAATTCCTCTTCTGAGCTCTTTTTGGTGTCAATTAGCTTTTAAGGGTGGCATCTTTTTGTTAGATCTGATTAATCTTATGAAAGAAATCAATTATATTGGCTGCACTAGTTGCAACCATCCTAAATTTTTCTTAGCTTTGGATCATATGAAGATTAGAAACTATCACCTGTTTTAATTGCTCAGTTAAGACTCGTGTGGTAGTTTGCTCATTGTGAAGAAATGAAAGCTAGCTCTTTCACTCCACTCTCTTGCTAAGTTGCCTTTAGATAATGTTATCATCTCATCCTCGACAAATATTGTAATCATGGTAATTGGAGAGGAAAGAAGGGCATCTGTAGCTTGCCACAGCAGTTGCATTGGAGAAAAAGGTGAAAGAATAGTGGGGATTTATAGAAGTATGCAGAAATTAGAATGCAACATCAAAGATGAAAAATACCATTCAATTACCTTGCCTTTTTCTCTAAGGACATTACCGGTTAACATGTAAATTTTTTGCTTCTTCGGATGCACTTTGCTTCTGTGTAAGTTACTCAGAAAGTTTATTATCCTTTGAACCTGCGATGATTCTTTATTTTTCATAAGGCACATCTCATTAAGGCTACTTGATAAATAAGCATCTAGTCTTATATTATTTAATCTTTGGCCTGTTCTTTGTATTATGGGTTTACTC
This sequence comes from Boswellia sacra, assembly GCA_013180625.2. Lineage (NCBI taxonomy): Eukaryota > Viridiplantae > Streptophyta > Magnoliopsida > Sapindales > Burseraceae > Boswellia > Boswellia sacra. The sequence continues at coordinate 261,042 of SNVD02009548.1, read as the reverse complement.
TTGTTCAGATCTTCATAAATAAGCATGACGTTATAATTCTGTCATTGCACAAGCTTTGTTTATTTTCACCAACTCTGTTATAAGTGACAATGTTGTCCTTCCTTCATTTGACATTAAATATCAGATTGAAGCAATTGCCCAAGATGCCATGGCCCAAGGTAGCATATCCAACTTCGAGGCCCTAAATTTACGACTGGAGAATCAGGTTTTTTTTTTTTTTCTCTATTTGCCTATTAGTACAAATCCCATTTGTATATATAGGAATGAGATTTAGATTTGGAAATAGATTATCTAAGCAACAAGTCCAGTTGATTATGTAAATTTTCAGGCTAGATATTAGTAAAACTGTGATATATTTTTATTTAATTCAAGCTCCTACAGTGTCAGAATAATTATATAGAAAATGAAAGAATAATAAAATGCTTATTTTTGTTTCTTCCATTTTCTCTGAATTTTTGTTTTTAAACATGCATAATAATGTTGTGATTTTGTGGATAGAATCTAGCTTAATGACTTGAAGAACAAATGTAAATAACAAATCTAACAACCATGAGAATCAAAATGAAGTTACCAAAATAAGGCATTAGCCTCAACGTCAGCAGTTTTAGATTTTCTATATGGTATCATATGTTTTACATCTTTATTATCTATCAGTTTCAAAAAGCTAAATTATACAGTAAAGGCGTATGCATTAGAATGAAAAGGTGATTGACTGAGTCTATATCAGTAAGTTACTTGAATCAAGTTGGTGTGGACTACAAGGGTTGGGGAAAAGAAATATGTGTAATTTATTGTTCGTTAATGATGGGTGGTCAAATTTAATCAGCCAAAAATGACATAAAAGTTCAACTCCAAGGAGACTATGCTTCGTCTTTTTCACAAATCAAGATGGGCATCAATTGCAAACATTTTCTTGGTTTTTTGATAAGAAATTGATAATTGTTACCTGTTGAACTCTGTCTGGCTTGCAATCGGGTACTTAACCTGGCATCAAGCCTGATACAACTCTTTTAGATCCAGTACTGGGACTTGAGTATTTTTTAACTTTGATTTTCTACAATGGCTTCTTAGAGGTTTTCTATGACACCTTCTTTATCCTGATTCCTGTCAGAACTTTCCATGTCTTCACTTTTCATATCCTTTCAAATTTTTCTCTTTGTGATTTAGTCCATCTTAAACTCCAGCACTAGTATTTTACTTAGACCCATTGAATTTCTATCAGGCACAGCGCATGGATTCAAGAAACACTGTATCAGTAGCTTTTACATGGTACATGTTTCATTTAGTTGGACAAGTTTGATGGCCATCTAGGGATAACATATATATATTTATGTAGTATTGTTAAGATAAATTTTATAACCTTTGCGTTTGCTGCATTTAACATTTTCTCATAAAAACAAAGACCCTTGTATGCAAAGATGTTTTATGTATTAACACTTTCTTTTTTAATCCAAAAAAGGTCATATAGTTGATTTTTACCACATTCGTGTGTTATATGTAAGAGGCAATAGGGGAACATTAATCGTTTTTTCTTCATTGTCCCATTTCCTTGAATTTATAGTTATTGGCTTTTTGAGTTGCAACTGTGTTGTTTCGTTAGCTTGTTTTCATTTCTTTTCTTTCAAAGATTATAGCAATAAAGAAAGGAGACTGCAAGAGTGGTGGACCAGATGTTCACTGTTCCATTACTTGTTATTCTCTCTTCATTGAGAAGCATTCTGCAGTTGTCTTTGGAAGGAAGTCTACAGTTGTGGAGTTTATGCAATTATTGCTATTTTTTTCTTTTGCTTAATGTGGATGTTAAATAATTGAACAAAACCTTTGAAGGAAATGAGGAAGACCAGATTCTATAAAATAGAGATTCGACTATGGGCATCCTTTTGAGCTTCCGCTGCAAACAAATTTCTTACTTGGATTAGAATTCAAATGCTGCTTGTTATTGTTCTCTTTTACTAAATGTTTTTTGTCGATGCTTGTCCACATTGCTTTTTGAACCTCTATTTTCTGTTTGGCAATCAATTCATTTTTTTTTTAATTTATGAAATGATAAGAAAAATATGTCTTCTGCTTTAATATTCTTATGGCAAATTTTCAGTTTCTGGCTAGTTTGGGATCGCAATCACAAAATGGTCTTCAAATCCCACCAGCATTCAGAAATTTCACCATGTCTCAAAAGGAAAAAACTTTGGATGATCTTGTGCGGGACAAGTGGCTCTGTTACACAGAAGATGATAATATTGGACTTGGTGTCCGATCTTGTCTTGAAATACGGAGTTGGTTTCGCAATTTGGATGTTCCTCCTTGCAAAGTGTGCAATGAAGCGGTAGTGAAGGTTGTATTCAAATGTTCCTTTGCCACTCTGGTGTACTTGCCTACTCTGGTTGCTTGTTTGTTTATAGCAAAGTTTAATATGTGATTTTGTTTGATTAGGCCACACAGAATATTTTAACCCCATAAGATTATCTGAAAAGCCTTTTTTTTTTCCCTGGGCTGTTCCTGATGCTTTATGAAAAGCCTTGATTAAGTTTGAAAGAAATGATTGCTCAAAATATTGGCTAATGCAGCTTTTAGAAGGGTCTATGAATTGGAGGCTAAAATATATATAATTTGTGTAGTTTCAAGAATCAAATTTGCTACTTTGTCCTTACCATTTACCAAAGAACTTTAGGATTAAACATCCAACTGACAGAAGTTACCCAATAGTTTTAAGTTGGGCTGCTGGAACATCTTTTGCTGCCTTTATTATATCTGATATTTTGTTTACCTATTTTTGACAGGGAGAATTGTGCAAAAATGAAGGTTGCACAGTTCGAATTCATCTGTACTGCCTAAACAAGAAATTTTCTCAAAGAAGGGTATCAGTCTTTAACACATTTGTTTTCGTCTCATGTTAATATGAATGGATCTCTTGTAGTAAAACTCCTAAGTTGATGAATTGCAGGGTGAAATACTTTGTCCAAATTGTGGCACACAGTGGCAGTATAAAGCACCAAAAGCAGAACTCTTAGAGGCAGAGGAGGAACCGAATAGGCTAATTCAGAGCCAGGCACTGGCAGGTCCATCTGAGAATCAACTGTCAGGATCCAAGAGAAAAAGGGTTAAAAGTGCAGATATTGCTGGATGTAGCTCCTCTCAAGCTTCCCTACCTGGATCTGATATGCGAAGAGTAACTCGAAGTTCTGCCCGTCAAAGGTAAATGGAAACTGCTGTATATTCAGGTTCAAAGCAACTTCTGCTTTATGGATATAAATATTTCGGAGTAAGAGTCATTACGCTGCATTCTTCCCTCTTGAAGTTGTTCACTTTCTGGGGAAATCACTTGATCCCTTCTTATTTTAATTAGATGGATAACTATATTATCATGGTGTGGTACTGTTTGAGATAGTTGTATTTTTGGTTAGTTTTCTGACTACCATAATTTGTCATGGTAATTTCTTTCCTGTTGAGGAAGCCAAATGGATAGAAAAGAAATCAGTTAAGAGTTAGTCAAAATGATTAGAGAATCTTTTATGGGGGAGCTCTTGTTAATGTGAAAAGTGCTTTCAGATTGCCAAATGAGAAGCTATATGATATACTTCAAGCTCCTCAAGAAATCTTTCGTCACCAAGTAAATGAAGTTTAATTGATTTCATCGAAAGTGGACTGTGAGGAGAGGTTGAGGGATGTTTAAATCTTGTTTTCTTTTTATGACAAACCTCAAAGTTTCTCTGTTTTTAATTTTTGACATTGACTAACCACTTTTCAGTTTCCCTTTTCCATGGTTGTAGTTTTATGCCTTCCTCCAATCACGATCAGAAGAAGAAAGAACCTGTAGCTTGTTGTTCACAAATTTCTTAAGAAAATCTCTTACGGTGGTCACATATTTACTGTGTATATTGAATAAGTTGATTTTGATCTTTTGATTTTAATATATATAATTACTTGAAGCTTTATGATTTTTAGCATTTTTATTTTAATTTTTTTACCAGGACCAATTTTGGTGTAAAATGGTGGAAGGCAAAAATTTGGTAAACTAAATAAGAGAATTGCAAAGGACAAAAACAAAGTGGATTGTTTACAGTCCATGCGTTGAAAATTTAGAATATAATCATGTTCGATAAATCGAAAGTCCAACATTTGTTATTTTATTGTCTACTTGATGGTTGACACATGTTTTTTTTTTTTGGTTGGTTGATCTCTAGTGCTTTAACAGTAGATGCATTTTTTTTTTAATTGGTTATGGATTTGTAACACTTGACGGCTAACGTATTCAAAAGTTCTATTAATTGTCGAGCATTAAAGATCAATAACGAAAAAAAAAGCATACATCATAATGGTCTGTTGGGCATGACAATCGCATTTAAATTTTTAGAAAGACAGTCGATATTAACAAACCCTTTTAATTCAGGTTATTTTTGATTTCCCCAAACCTAAGATATATAAGTTTAAATTCAACATATCAGAAATTTAGCCCAAATTTGTCTTGAACTAATTTTTTCTATTAAATATTTGCCAAGTTGGTCTTCATCAATGTAAATTATTTGTTCGCCATTTTTTTCCAATAAGAAAGTATCAATTTTATCGCTATAAAAATGCCCTCATAATAAAGAATCAACCAAGCTGCCACCCCGTAAAAACCAATATAACCTAACTTATAAACTGATTGATTTGGATTGGATTATAATTTTTCAAGTTTGGATTAGGCTATCCTTAGCCCGTATTTTGGCCCTCCTTACTTTTACCAAGCTGTGACACTTTCTTATCATGTTTGAACAGTCATGGAGCAAAACTAGCAAAGGGCACAAAAGGCGGCAGATTGTTGCACAATTTCTTGAGTCAAAATCAGTCAATCTCGACAAATTTCAAAAAGTATTAAGAAATATGTACTAATAAAGTCTTCGTTAATGTAAATTATCGATTTAAAATTTTATAATGCATTTATTTATTTTTTAATTTTCTAATGGATTAAAACCGTAAAGTATTTAAAACTCAGATTAATATCTTAATAGTAATCTACTTTACTGAGATTAGAAGACTTGGGTTGGAAGCGCTTCTTTCTCTTTTTCAATTTGTTAACTTTTTGGTGAATAAAGAATGAATTGTTGCAAAGGCAACACGGAAGGGATTAAATATTACAAGTAAAAAGAAAATGACGAAAAATTATCATAAAATTTAGGAGAATTATATATAAAGGAGTTAAATAAATTAAATTTCTTATTAAATTTGAAAAGTTTCAAAATTATATATATATAGTAGTTCTAGATTTATAATATACATATAATCTAAATTTTATAATCTGATATGATAGTTTTATATGACAAAAATTTACTATAAAAAAATAAAAAAAGATAAGTTAAGTTACGTCTTCAATAAGATTTTACCGTATAGATTACCATATCAGATTATAGAATTTGAGTTTTATATGTATATATATATATACGCACGTGTGTGCGTTAAGGGCTTGATCTAACCGATATATCGATATATCGAACTTAAAAGATTTTTTATTCAGTTAGAATAAGATTCATCTAAAATTTGATTATATTTTTTTATTTTGGTATGGCATGGATGGTACCTGATAACATGACGTGATCGATTCATTTTTTGGTCTTAGAGCGCACATGCTTAGTTTGATAAGTCTCCTTTGTAATCATTATTTGAATAGTTATAGTTTGACAAGGCACCATGTACGGTCAAAACTTTAATCTTATAAATTAGATGATGCATCTATATCTTTTCTTTTCTTTTTCAATGAATATGATACAGTATTTTAGGTTAAATCCTTGATATATACGATATGTACTCCATAAACGACCCATATGTTATGATGGTGAGGGATAATATTTTCACCTCCGGTGACCTTTGATTATGAAAATAACCTCCCCGTAATTTTGGAAATACTATTAAGCTCACTAACCGTTAGTGAATGCTAAAAATAATTAAAAATGGGTTAGTATTATAATTTTAATAAGGAATTTTTTTTACTTTGAAATAAATAGAAAATAAAAAGCTGACAATCCATAAATTCATAAGATTTATTAATAAGATTCTATAGATTCAATTCACAGACGTCTATCTATAAGTAGTCACTTATGTATTCATAGAAAGAAGAGATGATAGACATCACGTAAGTAACGAACTACCAAGTTCAATAGTTACCAACTCATGGACATTTATGAGCAAACATTCATGTATTCAAAGGAAGAAGAGATGATAGACATCTCCCTTGGCAAGCAATTTCTATCAAACTAGGCTCAATTAAGTAGTTACCAACCAATGGATGTTTCTTGGCTCAACACAACAATTCATGAGTAATACAATATCGACTAGCCCTCTCAACACCTCATAATTAGGCTTGTGAAATCATTCATGAATCATCTAAAAAGCCATATGGGCACAAAGATTAAGATACCTCATATTAAAGGCGCTAAGATTTATCACATGTGTCAAGTTGCCTATACAAGCGCACTCGTGTCTTTAAGACAACAATTCCTCTTCAATCCCAAAAAGGTACTTTTAGGGTTTATCAACTCTCTTCTTTTGCTTATTAGCCATCATTATTCTTATTGATTTTCTCCTTGTGAACATTCGTATTTATCAAGAACCTACCCTAGGGGTATACATATATATTTTTTATATAAATTTGTATACTTCAATGGTTATGTCTTAGTACTTCAAAATTGTCTCCCAATTCTCCTGTTATCCCTAGTTCCCCAATTATATATCTCCCACTTCTCTAATTATCCCTCAGTTCTCTAATTACCACTTCACCTCAAGCGTCTTATAATTTGTTGGTTTCTTAATCCTTGAATCCACTTGTTTTAAGTCACTAGTTGAACAACACTCCTTTTCCAATATCATTATCACTATTTAGACCCTTATTTAGAGACCTTTCCAATATCATTTCATCATTGTACTTGTGAATAGGGCTTTCATCCCTTCAGAGCGTTTGCGATCACGACCTTGCGTCAAAGCCTCTTTCAAGACTTGAGAAAATACAAACGAGCCATGGGCACGTCAGGAGAAAGGAGTTGCCACCCTATTATTCAATTAGGAATGAATGGGGGTAATTTAATCCCTCGCTTTGGGACCTAAACTACCCTCATCCCTTTAGAGATAGGTTTGAGAAGTTAGGCACGAGTCTTTCGACCCACCTACATATAAATCCGGCGTCTACTTAGAAAATAACAAATAAGAATAACTCGTGTTGCTACTTAGTTCGTTTAGTATTGTTCATTTTACGCACACATTCTCATTTTTATCTTCATTAAACATGTTGAGTGATTGTTCAATTAATGACAATTGTATATTCATATAAAGAAAGAGGGAGGAGAATGTATTATATTTCCTTTCAAGCATGAGGGAATGAGAAGAGGATTACATCATTTGTGATAAAATAATAATATATGTCATGCATTCGTATATTACATTCATTCTAAGCAATGGTCTCTCACCATCACTGTGAGTTCACCATCACTGTGAGTCCACCATTACTTCATGACATCATACAATTACACTTCTCAATATATAAACATTCATACATGCATAAATCATATAAAGCCATAATCTAATATCATGGCATTTTAGCATAGATTTGATAAATTCTATCATGGTATTCTACCTATTGTTATTCTAGCATAACTCATATCAAGCATGATCATGGCATTTTCTAGCTTAAAACATAACATTCATGACATATTTTAGCCTAATTCATGGTTTTCATGGCATATTGTAGCCTAATTCAAACAATCAACAATCATAGCATTGAAGGACAAAATGATAATTCTACCTATTTTATGTTATTTTCTAGCATTCATCAAAGCAAATAAGTTTTTTTATCATGATTCTATTCATATGCTTTTAAGAATGATTCTAAACATGTTTTCCTAATCATGGTTCTAAGCATTCGCAAAGAAAGTAAATTCTTAAGTATGTTTCTAAATAAGGAAAGGAAAGATGACTTATCTTGACAAGCATTTCCACTTTGTAAAACAAATTGGGTCAGCATAATTCATAATGACCCTAGACATGCTCTTAAACATAAAAACAAATCGTAAACATACTTATGCTAAGCAAGAAAAATAAAAAAGAACATGGGAGGGTAGAGAGAATAATGCCCTCAAGACGTATTCTTTTCGGGTTTTGAGCAACAGAACGCCTAAAAAAAATATTGAAAAAAACTTCTCAAATTCTTGGGCGTGTTTTCAAAAGGGAGAAAGAGATATACAAAATTAATTCATTTAATGAAGAAGAATGATATGTAAATATATAAGTGATGTCTTGTATATAGAATTTGAAAGAGTTACTTTTTTATTATCAATATTAAGATGCATAAAAATAATCATTTTTAATGTAGAACCCATTGGATTATAAGTATGAATAAAATTAGGGATTTTAATTAGATTTAGGGATTTTAATAAATTAGAGATTTTAACTTATTATTAAGGATTTTAACTTTCTAAATTAGGATTAATCTTAATTGGAGTTATTTTTTAATTAATAGTTTCATCTATTTCGTAGTATTTATTTTTGATATTTTCTAATTAAATTAGAATTATGATTCTATTTCTTAATGATATTTTATTTCTACTAAAACTATATTTTAAAACTCTATAAATAAAAATCTTTAGTTATATTATTTTTTAGGTTTGGTTGTTATTGATTTTTAATTTTTAATAAAAAAATATTTTTTATTTTATTTTTTTAAATTTTCAATTATTTTTCTCATTTCTCTACCTATTTCTCTTATCCTTCTTTTTATTTTAATTTTAATTTGAGGATCCTGTCCCTATATATATATATATAGATATATTTACAACGCGCAGAGTAGACTAGATAACTATCCAGCAGACGCGTTGATACGGCATATTTTGATTAATTGGTCGGTCGGCTGTCGCCTCTTGGGTAGATTTCGTGAAGGGTGAAACGCCCTTAGCTGACATAATGCATAATTTTTCTCCCTTTTTTTTTAATATAAGAAATTAAAATGTAAATTCTTGAAATCAGCCATATTATTCAATTTTAAATATTATTAAGAGACATGCAAAGCACCATATCTCCGGCAAATCTCCTTTAGATTTAGAACAGATCAAAGATTCTATCAGAAAAAATAATTATATTCATATTTTTTGAGGGAAGAACAGAAGGTACTGCTGCTGTTGTGTCACCTTTGGTTCCTTTCAAGTCAATCACATGCAATGCCCCGTATAATACTCACTGATTTTGATTTTTTTTTTAATTAACTCTTTTAGATTCTTAATTTACCAATGCTTTTGAGCTAAACGTCAAAGTTATTTAAAAATTATATTTACTTTTTGTGAGTTCACGTGGATCGCTACTTTAATTTTAAAGAAAACTGTTAGAATAATGATAACAATAATACTGATAAGAAAAGTATAAAGGACCATCTCTCATGGAAACCTTATTTGCTACTTATTTAATTGATTTTTTTTTTAAACTATTGATGAATGATGTTTTATATTACAAGTTCTTGAGCTGCAAGTTACAATTTTTATGCTAATGCTATGGGTCAGTTTATAGTACATGCAGTGTACTGGTATAACTGATTTTTTCAATGTAAATGTTATAAATACAGTAAAATTAAAATTACAGTGTCAAACAATACATTACAGTCAAAAACAGTGAATTACAGTACCAATCCTATCCACCCTTCACTTGTACCGAAACTATTCCCTAATGTTATTAGTCTTCTAAGCTTTTGGAATCTGTGCTTAAAATTCAAGTGGTCTTTTGATTCTCTCTCTCTCTCTCTCTCTTCTTTTTTTTTTTTTTTTGCTCTCTAATAGAATAGTAATTGTATAGATAATTATCAAGCGTTCTTTATGTTTCTAGTCTAAAACAAATAGTATAATATGCATTTTATAGTCAAAATTATTGACTTCCATATTTTTAAGTCTTCAAGACTTCTTCTGATCCATAAAAATAATGATTTAACAATAGGACATAGTAGTAGCTAAAAGGGTAATAAGATACTGCGTCATTATTTTAATGAGAGCATATATAATATTTTTTTCTCATTTTTTATTCAAACTTTTTTGCATTTTCTTTTGAAAATGATTTAGGTATAACAATTGTACACATGTAGTTACTATTTATTTTATATAAAAATCGTAAATAGATGCGTAAAAATCACAAATGAATAAATAAAAATTATACATAAAAATGTTATAAATAAAAATTATTTTTATAATTTTTATTTACTTATTTATATTTTTATATATCTGTTTATTATTTTTATTTAAAATAAATAATAATTAAATGGATATAACGTTATACTGTAGCTGAACCTTTTGCTTTTACATGCTTGTTGATTTGACAACGCTCCTACATAAGAAATAGTGTACACAACTAGTATTAGCTGTGTATTGAAAAGATAAAATATTATGAGATAAGTGCGCTTTTTTGCAGACCCTAAAAGATATTCACTGTAAAATCACGAGGTAAATAAATGTCACTCAATTTTTAGGGAGAGAGGGTAGGCACGCATTTTACAGGTTGACAAACCCCCTTAAGTAATTATGTTTTGTCATTTCAATAAATTAGTTGACAAAAAAGCAGTGCAAAAGTGTTAGATAAAGTTTATTTAAAGGCACCCTGCTCACGAAACCACACAAAAAGAAATCCAATTCATTCCCTCTTAATTTATCCTCTATTTTGTTGAAACCAAACCCCATTCAAAAAGTTCTAATTTCCTTTACACACTTTTGATTGCATAAAATCTCGTAACTTTACCCTTAAAAACAAACTTTTAAAGAGAAGATTTAAAAAGCTTTGATATAATTGATGGCAATAAAGACTACCCACCATGTATGCCAGCTGTTTTTTCTAATTATTTTCATTAATTTAGTGCCTGGGCCTGGCTGAGAGATATAAAGTGAAAACCTCATTTGCTCCATGAAATTCAGTGTTTGATTAAACTTTGAACACAAGTTTGAGTAGCAATGATTTGGGAAATACATTTAATAAGCAACTAGACCCTAAGTTTTGGTGACGGTTAATAAACCATGTAGTTCAGCAGGTAGCACCAAGCCGCTTGCTTATTTTAAAAATTGTTAGTGGAAACTTAACAACATAAGGGTATTCCTCTAAGTTTAACTGTGTATATCTAATAGGGATAGTAAAATATACCGTAGGATTAGAGATCTGTGGGGATCTGTCTCTATTTGAGTGGGAAGAGGGTAGATCAATAAAACTTTGTATCTAATTTTGGGATTGAAATATACCGTGGTAAAATATACTATTGGATTCTAACTATTGATCTCACCAAAACCAACGTTTAAGATTAAAAGTCAAAAAGTTATATTTGATACTACCGACTTATTAATCATCTCAACTATTATATTTTGTAGATCAACAAAACTTTGTGTCTAATTTTGTGTTAAAATATAACTTATTAATTATTTATATATTTAAATTAAAGTCGCATTTGTTAATTTTTTTTATCTAAAGTTTGAATATAACTAATTCGGAAACTTTAACATGTTCATGGCTTAGGATTCTTTCTCAAATAATTTTATCAAAATAAAAATATAAAATTTTTTGTTTTTATCTGAATGAAAATATATAAACTTTCAAGAGAGAGCAAAATTAGTTGATTTAAGAAAGAATGAATAAAAATGAAAACAAATAGCCCAAATAGTGACTTCATAACACTACAACTGTATTTTTACATTTAAAGTGAAAAATCAGAATCAACCAAAAGAAAGAGGGGGATAGGTGGCGGGAAAGAGGACGAGGACAAGGGCAAGCCGTCCGTTCGGTATTTTTCTTCCATCTCATTATCATATAAAACAACAATAACAATCGATGATCAAACAGACGAAGTGACGAACAAGTAATTGTTAAAGGGCTAATTTTCTCCACTCCCTCAAGTTTTCCATGTCACAATTCCAATCCTATAATTTCAACTCTAGTCGACTACCTCTTTTATCATTAGTTTTCGATGAAGTTAATTACATCGGTACACTCAGCATTTTGTCTTAATATCATATGAAAAGTAAGTTCGAAGAAAATTATTACTTGTTGTAGGATTAGTAGTTTTATGGATAGTTACAAAATATATAATAGATAACTTTAATGAAAAAATGCATTAAGATTTTACAATATTCGGTTATTAAACCCACGTCTACGAGCAGTGAGCTATAATTTAGTATGTTATTTTTGGTTGTATAGACTCAATAACTTATAATGATAGACTCTCTCTACTTCCAACGTCTAATCTATATAAAACTCATTCTCACCAAAAGCACAATAATCATGAATCAACTTTCCCCGTCACTACAATCTAAACACTAAAGTGTTGAGTAATAGAATACAAATAACACTCAACAACAGACACATGTGATCACTCAATTTCTTAAATTATACATGATTTGTAACACACTGGAGAAGTGTAAAGCTTCAAAACAAAAACTGTTCCACACAAAGGACACACTCAAGTTCACTCCAATTGTAGGCTTGCTTTACATGTCCACGTGAGCCTAGTTTGTTTTTGTATTTTGACTTTTTATTTTCAAAATTTAACAAGAATATATGTTTGGTTTTAATTTTTTTTTAAATTTTAAAAATGATATATGGTTGATGTTAATTTAAATGTATTTGTAAATTTGCATTTTCGGAAGACAATATTCTAAAAATGAAAACAAACAACATTACTCTTAAATAGATTTAGGATAATGTCCTAATTTTGACTCCTAGTAAAATAGGACAATATAAAGTCTCTTAATTATATTATGACTATCTCGATCAAAAGCTTGAATTTTAGCAAACTATAAGTAACTTGGAAATAAAATGACATTAGGAAAAATTTTGTAAATTAGTCATTCAAATCAATTCTCATCATATGCCAATTCATATAGTCATAAGGACTCAACAATTGTCTTCTTTAATATTTTCAAATTCTAGTAAAGTAACCTTATTGACATATTTTGTCAAATTATTTGTTTTACAATTTTATCATTTTCTGATAATAAAGAGTCGATAGAATGAGAATCCTTTAATATTAGGGTTTTTACTGTCTCTTTAAAATATTGAAAAGGAAATTAATGAGTTTTTAAATTCACTTTTTTGCAAAATATTAAAGACAACATACAATTACTCATTTAAATGAAATGATTTTCACAGTAGATTTAACCGTTATAAAATAAGTAAAACAACTTTGACTCTATAGGGTATTCATTTTAATTTAATGGAAGATTGGATAGGTTTGAATGCATAATTATAAAGGGAAGGGATCTAGACACAAATTTTTGAAATAATTGATGAGTTAGCAGCATTAAATATAATTTTTTGATTTTCAATCTCAATTATGGAATTTAGTGAGATCAATGGTTACACTTATCAATACATTATGTTAAAAATTAATGTCAAAAGATCCCTTCCCAATTATAAATGATATATATTTTTAATCATAAATTCAAATGTTGAAACCAATATTTTCACACATATCCTCATAAATGTTTGTGATATATGTTGATTGTATTTTTGTTACATCATAAGTCAATTGCTTGACCAATTAATCCTTTCAATGAAACATATATATAAGAAAAATAAGGAAAATAGAATAATTCATTACCATTTTATAGGGATCCTGAATTTACTAATATTTAATATATGTAATTTTAATTGGACGAATATAAAAAGTATAAGAAAGATACAATAAATATAGTTAAATTTAAAAGGAATAATTTTAGAAGAAAAACTTATTAGCTCATTCAGACTTTCCCATTTATATAAAGGCTATTTTTATTCCAATAAAATCAAATAATAAAGGTTAATTGGAAAAAAGAAATAACCTAAAATATTGAGCGCTAATTGTATCTTAAAAAAAAAAAAATCCTAACTCAGTAAAAGGACAGATTTCACACGCCTCGGAGTTTTTATTATATCGGCTGCCTCATTAATATCATAACTTGTCAACTACTTCCTCGTATAATGAGTTAATCAAATATATTGTTGCTCATTTATTTGACACTTTAAATAGTTCTAATGTAATTGTTGCTTTGAAATAAATCTTTATTAGTAACTAAAAAATGAACTACTATAAAAATAAAGAGAGATTTTGAAAGACAATTGCTATGAGTGATTTGAAAGACAATTGCTATAAATGATAGAGGAAATTGCTTTAGCATTAATGAGTGCTGAGAGAGCAATAAAATGTTATTTTGTATGGATCTTCTTCTTTTATCCCTATGTGCTAAAATCCTGACTTTATGTCAAACTTTGAATTGATTTTTGACGTTACCATTCTCTTCAAGAGACAAATCTTCTTTATATCTAATGTCTTGTGAGCAAGCATTATGCTTTCAATAGTAATACAGAATCTTTTTTTTTACACACTTGTGCCATTAGTTAATACTAATAGAAATTTGAGAAAATCCAAAAAATTGTCCCAAGTTTACATATGATTTCAAAAATGACTATGTCCCTAAAAATTTATATGTAACGACTCTATCGAGTATTAGACACTATTAAATACCTTTGTTAGACTCTTTCAAATACGATCGAATATTGTTAGAAACTGTCTGACACATTTATCAAACACCGTCAGATATAAGATGTAGTCATAGCATATAAATTTTTAAGAAGATGTTATTTATCAAAGAAATCCCTTGATTTTGGATTATTTTGTCAAAATTTTTTAGAAATTTTAATATAAAAATATACTACGTAAAAAAAATATTGGACCAAAATATGGAAAATATAATGTATCATAATTATATATAGAAACAAAATTGGAGTATAGTATTTGAAGAATGAATAGGTTATTATTTCGGTTTTTCGAAAGTAGAAAGAGATGTGAATGGAATGCAAAGTCAAAAAGTGTTTGGGTTGGTTTATTTAATCTTCGGAAGCTTTACAGTTACAATTTACAGAGTTCTTTTGATATTAATAGAGAGAGAGAGAGAGAGACAGATGGGTGGGGCCACAGTCCACAAAGTGATGTCTGTCTTTCGAAACACCTTTTGCATGTAAGCACTAAGCAGCCATCACCAGTCCTTTCAGATTCGCCTTCCTTGGATGACTCATTACTCTTCTTTTATCTTATTTTTATTTATTTTATTTTCTCTGTCTTTCAACACTCCACACTATTCTAATTCTAGTTTTCTCTCAAGAGAAAATCCATGCTTTCTTTGAACGCTTTTGATTGACTGAGCCTTCTTCTATTGTTTCTCGGGTACCCTTCTTTACTTTGATTTAATTGTTTTGTTTGTGTGGATGGGGTGTTTGATTGATTCAAGTATCTTAATTCGTAAGAAATATAATACCTTTTTGATGTTTTCAGTTTCTATTTGATTTGGGGTTAAATCCAATCTAATCTTCTTGTCCATGTTCGTTTCCAGAGGTTTTGATTGGTCTCACTGTTTTCTGGGCACTGAATTTCATGCAACTTTCCCTCACTCAACTGGGTTTTCTTCCTTTTCAGGTATAAATGTCTCTCTTAGTTCTTCAGTTAAAAAGCAGAAACAGAGAATTGCTTTCATCCCTTTCTGTTTTGAGATTGATAAGTTTGTTTATTTGGACATGTTTTTTTGTAGCTTTTGTTCATAAAACTGTATTGGTTTTGCTATCAATTGTGTTTCCTTTTTGCTGCTTTTGAGGCTTAAATTTTTAACTTTCAACTTAGCAGCTTTTGCTTTGTATTTTCCTTTTCAGTGTTGGTTTCTGACAATTAAAGATTTTTCAATACATTTCCTGGGCATTTGCTTTTCTTCAAAGATTATAAGCTTTATTGTTTTTGGAAGTTGATCTTGTTCTTTGAACGTATTTTCTGCTTTCGTTTGGATGTTAATGGTCTTTTCATTCTCGGTTTTTGATTATTCTTAGTAGCCTGTGTGATTAAAGTGTTAAAGTTGATGGGTTTTGAGCTATGATTTGTATTCGATGCGCGGGGAGGATGAAAGACTCTTGTCCTCTTCCAATCTCAACAATTATATGGGAGAAAACGCTTGATTTGTCTATAGAATGTCTCAAATTTGGGGCATGCTATACAATTTTTTTGGCAAGCTTGATAACATCTTCGCACTCCATGTTTCTAATACAGGCTAGAAATTAAATTATGACTGTAAACATGCATGCTTGTGTCCTCCAGTCTAGGTTCTGAGAGGTTCAATGTTCATGTCTGTGTTGACAGCGCCTAATTGTTCCATTGCAGATCATAACTTTTTAGTTTGTTCAGCTATGCGTTTGGGTTGCTTTATAGTTGATTACTTTGAACTACGAACATATGTTTTCTTTTCATTGGTTTGGCTGTGATGTTACAGATTGTTGTGTTGTGTATATCTGTAGCATTTCTTCCAAGAATTACTCTATATTCTTGCTTTGTAGAATCGTCTGTCGATTCTTGATAATTATTTTAAGGATTCAGATTCTAATAGTATTATTTCTTAACTTTTTGTTTAGTTGCTTCGTAAAATTATTTGTTTAGGAGCTGTTTTTTGTCTGATTTCCAATGAGTTCATCCTGGTGAGCTGCTGTCGTATTCATTTTAAGAAGATGTTTTGAATTTTGGATTCTGAAATGATTAATAGCCAGAAGTCTGGTAGGTTTCTATTCTCAAAGGGAAAAAATGAGAAAGAATTATATTTAGAAATTTTAATCAAATGATAGGAAGCCTCTTAATTAGATTGTACGTTGAAAGGATTACACTTGTAGGTACATTAACTGAAGCTTTTTCATTAATAACAAGGAAGATCTTACCAGACAAATGGAATTGTTCAGAGTTACCTTATCAAATCCTTTTTTTTTCTGGGGATTTGCTGTAGTTTAAACTTCTTGGTTGTGAGATAATTTTATTACTATTTTATATATTTGCTGTTAATAAATGGGTGGTTTAGCTTTGGGGAGGTTTTCTGTATATTATGAAGGAGTATTTTCTATATTCGGTAATTGCATTTTGCAAACAGTAGTTATATTCTTAAAAGGCAGCATTTAGTTGTTTATCTAATTTATTTGACCTTGATTAATTTCCAGGGAAAGCATAAGTTCTCTTTAGCTATTAAGAGTAGAATTGTAATATCCAGAATATAGAGCTGAGAAAATGGGGGGTGCCAGCTCTAAAATAGAAGAAGATAAGGCCCTGCAGCTATGTCGTGAAAGGAAGAAGTTTGTTAGGCAAGCACTTGATGGCAGGTGCTCACTGGCAGCTGCTCATGTTGCATATGTCCAGTCGTTAAGAACCACTGGAACTGCTCTTAGGAAATTTGTGGAACCTGAAGGTCCAGTTGAATCTTCTTTGTACACATCAACTAGTGCAACCCCAGAGATGCTTGCTTTAACTGAAAAGTCCCTTTCTCAGTTCTCATTCTCCTCTCCAACTGTTTCACAACATGTAGATGCAACTGAAACCATTTCTCCATCTCCTTCTACTCCCACTTATAGTCAGTTTCAGGCAAATCATATGAGATTTAGGGGTATATCTTCCAAAACAGTTGAAGAAAAACCTCCCTCACCTTTTATTGGGACAATAACATCATCAAGTACACCACAGAATAGCACACCTCGTTACACTGAAAAGCCAGAGTCATCGCCTCTTGAAGATTCTGCTATTCCACCAGCATGGGATTTCTTTGGTATTAATCCAATTGACCATCAATTTTCTTTTCATAAAGGGAGTGGAGTGAACCAGGAGTTAGAGAATGATGATTATATTAGAAGGCTCAAGGAAGCGGAAGGGATTCCTGACCTGGAAAATGTAGATGATGATGCTTCTTTCCATGCAAGGGAAGATTCTCAAGATTCAGAGGATGGATTTGATGAGCCTTCCACTGATACTTTAGTTAGGAAGTTTGAAAATTTTAACAGGAAGCAGGATCATAATGCATCTAGTGCTTCACCTGTTATGCCTTCTTTAGGAAGTGTAGCTTCTGAAAGTGAGTTCATTAATGGGGAAAAAAGCAACTCTCCTGATTTATCGCCGGTGAGAGCGACTTTCTCAAGATCTGCCCTTCCAAATGACACAAAGGAAACACCTGTGAAGGAAGATAGAATTGGAAATAAGGTTTCTCCTAAGGACTTCTTTTCAAGCATGAAAGATGTTGAACTTCTCTTCATAAAAGCTTCTGAGTGTGGGAAGGAAGTTCCAAGGATGCTTGAAGCAAATAAGTTACATTTCCGTCCAATGTTCCCAGCAAAACAAAGTATGACTTTCTCTCTGCAATTGTTATCAGGAAAATTTTACATTAACCTGTTTTTTGATTTCCTCGTATTTACTAGCCTTCGTCCAATATTCTGTCTTTTCCTACAGTTTATCATTTATTTACCCATCTGTAGGATTTAGGCAACCAACCAGATTGGCCCCCTTGGATGGTGCTCATTAATTTGGATATTTTTACACACTAGCATGTGAAATATTGGCTTAAAGGTTTGGTAGTTTGTGGATGGCTAATAAGAATCATCTCTTTATGCTAATAATTGAAGAAGATGGCAAATTGTTAATTACTTTATGTTTCTCCCATGTAGTGAGTTGGTAAATTCTTTTTATGAAGAGAAATTTTTCTGTGATAGGTGGATCAATGGCGTCTACATTCTTCAAGGCCTGTTTCTCTTGTGGGGAAGAACATATCCAAGTTCAAGAAGGTAGGTCTCCTTGTCTCTCTACTTTTCAGTAACATATTATAATGATACCAAAAGAATATATATATATATCTCTTCCATGTCAACAGTATAATGGAGTTGAACTAATGCTTTAACAATATCAATCATAGAGATGCAATTATGTAGCTTGACTAGTGCTTGATGGTTGGAGGGACTTATGTCCTGCTCTTGATATCCTGAATAACATACTTCATAGTCTTGGCCATTTTTGAAGTTTGACATCTTTGCCATTCTGATGTAAAGGTGTAGTTCTGTAAGTTTGGTAACATCATATCCAAGAGATGTCTTAATATAGGTCTTTATCTTTTACCCGTAGAAGCCAATGCTACATTTGTTGTTAATCAGTTTGATCAACTTTGATCAAAGAGGCAGTGGCTTTTTCTGTGTTGTGCTACATATTTTAAGAGTGCTCTTAGTCCATCTTACTTGTCATTCGATTTGCCTGGCCTAAAAATTACACAAAAGCAAGGTTTTAGATTTCAGTTGGTAGGTCATTTGTTTATGCTAGAAATGTCAAGAAACACAATGGACATGTTGTAGAGATGGGCATTCTCAAATGACACAGAAAATTCTGGAGTAAATTAGGAAAAAGGTATCAAATGTGGAAAATGAAAGTTTTTTAGAGACATACTCTTAATCGCATTGGAAAATAATTTTTGGATGGTAGACATGAAGCATTGTAATTGAAGACTAGTATACTTGACAATTTAAGGCAACTGAAAAGCCTCGTAAGTTGTCTAACCAAATATCGATGCTCCAATACTAAAAAAGTTTCAGCAAAGTTATTGCTCTAGCAGAAGAGAAGTTGAAATCAATAAATAGCGTATGCATGCCATCATTACCTTATGTGCTGAAAACTATTTGGCTGACGTATAAGCATTAGATCATCAGAGATTCTTGTAGTCCAATGGATACTGTGTAACCTTGCATAACGTCAAAGTCATATTGTTCCGATATTATTATTTATGTAAATGCCATAAATATCAAATATTTGCATTAATGCATTTAAACCATCCAGCTAAAATAATAGAAACTGACCAGAGAAGTGTAGTCCAATAGGCAGTGTAACACTGTTTAATCTTGTCAGTACCGTTGGGTTTCTGAACTCCCATCATTGCTTAATCCAGACATGCAGATGCATGGAATGGAGTTCAAATATTTAGGTTTACGTATAACTGAGTAAAATCTAACAAGGATAAGGTTATAATATAATTAGAGAATTCAAATTGACTTTTGCTGATCTTCACATTGACGGAGCACTCTAACCACAGAAATATTTGTGAAAAGTATTTTATGTTTGTTAGGTAATCACTCAATCGAAAAGTTTTAAGTGTATGGATAAGATCCTAAGAATAGAATTTAAATTTTAACATGGCCCTTGCACTTGCAAGACCAGATTTAATTAATAGGCTTGTCCAGCAGATCAAGCACGGAGAAAATATATATGTGTGTGTGTATATATATTGTTGATCTTATTACATATTTTATCTTAAACAAAAAAAAGAAAGAAAGAAAGTAATTATTGTTGATCTTACAAATTTATCACTGAGTGTATTTTTTTTCATATTTGCTTAGAGCCTGCTCAAACTCCGGTGAAGTACTTAACTTGGCATAGGACCGAATCATCCCGATCATCTTCATCCAGGAATCCTCTGGGCTTGAACTCCAAGGATGATGTTGAAGACCTTGCTAATAATGTTTTTGATAGTATATGCATGATCTCGGGCAGTCATGCCTCAACCCTGGATAGGCTATATGCATGGGAAAGGAAGCTTTATGATGAAGTAAAGGTACTATCAATTTCTTACCAGAGTTAAGAGTTATTTTATTCTGGAAGTTCCTCTGTCAAGAAAGTAGTTTCGAATTTGTCAAAGTAATGGCCAATTGACAAATTATTTGGAACCATGAGAAACAAAGAGAAGAATATGATCCATCAAATTCAGCGTAATAATTTTATTTTGTTGAATATGTGAAGGGAGTTGGGTTACTATTCATAGATTGTTGGCAGTAAATTAAATTTTGGTCGAGTTCTTTAAAACAACTTAATTGTAAACTGGTAAACCCACTCTAACATTCTTTCTAGCAATGGCGGATATGCTTTCAAAATATAACCATATTATTAATTGACATAGCAAGATGCCCACCTGAAGCAGAAGTATTTGATAGAGGACATTATTGAGTGTTATCTCATTGCCAAAGTACATTTTCTATTGTGATTTATGCTTTTTAGGAGAGAGAAAAAAAAAAGTGTACTGATATAGACACCATAATATTAGTAAAACAGGATGGTCTTAAGAGTTTTCTTGAAATGAAATTGCAGAGGCAAAGTCTTTTTTTATTTATATTGTTATTCTGTAATTAGTCAGTGAACGAGGAGGCACAGGGCTTTCTTATTTAGCGAAAGCTGGGTTTAACTCAAAAGTGAGTATGGTTGGTGTCCTTATTGTAAATATATTGACTTTCAGAATGCTATCAATTCCAGGCAAGTGGGCTGATCAGAAGAAAGTATGACTCAAAGTGCAAAATCCTAAGACAGCTGGAATCGAAAGGAGAAAGTAACACTAAAATTGATAAAACTCGTGCTGTAGTCAAGGATCTACACTCAAGAATCAAAGTTGCCATTCACAGAATTGCCACAATATCAAAGAGGATTGAAGAATTAAGGGACACAGAGCTCCAGCCGCAACTTGAAGAGTTGATTGAAGGGTATGTTAACGTATCATCTTTATTAGTGATTGAATTATATTTTGTGTAGATCTAATTGAAAGTTTATATATCAAGATGCTGACAATCATTTGGTGTCAAGAAGTATAAGCTTATTGTGGGAATCTTTAGTATGAAGAAACAGTGTAAAACCTTTTGAACTGGTGAGATGGGACTGCGTAGATAATAGGTTTAAATTGTATATATTAATATTTTTCATTTTAGGTTTCACCAGCTATTTTGACTTCTGTACTCTTTAATTGACTATATGTGAGTTGATCCTTGTGTGGTTTGCAAATAAATTGTATTTTCAGGAATGATTGGGGGCCGGGGTCGGTCGGGGGGTTTCTTTTTTTCTTTTTTTGGGTGGGTGGGGACGGACACATTTTAATTGCTACTCACTTTTATAAATGCTTTGCTTGTCAATTTCATCTGTTCCATTCGTTGTGCTGATGCTAGGTTACATCGGATGTGGGAATTGATGTTTGAATGCCACAAGCTTCAGTTTGATGTAATCTCTGTGGCATACAACAATGGCAACGGCAAAATCTCCATACAGTCGGATTCACATCGCCAGATTACCATTCATTTAGAGAATGAATTAAACTCTCTGTCAAGTAATTTTACAAAGTGGATTGAATCTCAGACTTTCTATCTGGAGGCCATAAATAATTGGCTTCTCAAAGGCGTTGCTTTTCCTCAAAAGCATTCCAAGAGAAAAAGAAGGCCAAACCAGCTTCCCTTGAGACACTACGGCCCTCCAATATATGCTATTTGTGATCTCTGGTTGGAAAAGCTGCTAAAACTGGGAGATGAAAATCCGGTAAAGGAAAATCCAGAGAACAAAAATCGGCAAAAGAAAAATGAATTGTGTATCAGGGTTGAGAATTCTATCAAAAGTTTAGCGGCTGAAACAACTAGCTTTTTGCCACATCAAGAAAAGAATCAAGGGAAGAGTCCAACTGGTCCATTTTCAACATCCTTGCAAGCTGATGATGTTAATGATCAAGCAGTTAAGATTTTGACAGATGCAGGTTCAGAGGATTTCATTTCAGGTTTTGATCGTTTTCGGTCAAGGTTGGAGGAATTAATTGGTCAGTTGAAAAACTATGCCAAGTTTTCTGTGGAGATGTATGCTACACTTGGACAGGAAATCAAAGAAGCAAAGATTAGATATGCTGAAAGGATCAGCCAAGAAGCGAAGAGTAACAGCGAGCAGTTGCCATCAAAATCTGAAAGCTTCACACTTAAATGAATTTTGCTACAAGAGAAGGGAAGAATTGCACATAGTTTTTTTATCGCCATGATGGTCACAGAAACGTTACAGGTACAAGCTTGGAAAATTAATGTTGCATTTTTATTTGGAGAAAGCAATAAAGGGTTGGAAGTTCTTGTTAAATGGAAGCAGAAAATAAGAGAACTGGTTAAAAACTATGTAGTATGGACGTGCTACCACTTACAAGTGGTGGCATCTGCAACCAGGTGAAAGGTGTAACAAAAGGATGAAAATGACTGTCAAGGAATGTGTTTAATGACACTGTTACAGAAGCTGTAGAAGCTTTAGAATAGAAATTCCCATAAATTTTGCAATGCTTCTGTCCGGTGTTACTGTTCTGTTGTATAGTTAATTTCATTTGCGATGGTAGTTGTATCATTTTCTACTATCTTTAAAATGTTAAGAGATGCGGGGCTGCTTTCTAGTTAGAAATTGATTACATTTACGGTCGAGCCATAATGGTGATTAATCTCTTTGTCTTTACTCTTTAGTTAAATTTATGCTTCCTTTGAGGTTGGGGAGTTGCCGGGCTGAGCATTGGCGTTTTCATCTTCCTGCCTCGTCAAATAGACTGATCTTTTATAAGAATAATTTTACATAAATAATCAATTTCATGCAATCTAATAACATTATATGAAATTGACAATATATTATCAGCATCGAAATTGATAAAAGTATGATAAAATTTTATTGATAATCATATGGTTGTATTAATGTGCTAGAATTTTAATAATATGAATTTTGATAATGTGACATCTACAATCATTTACAATCAATATTTTATACAACTTAAATTAGTAAGATTTTACTGGTAGATAATTATAATGTCTTTCAATTAAATATTATTTATTTATTTTTATTGATAATGGATCATTTTCTTCCATTTCTTCGTTGAGAAATTAACGATGTTTAACTAAAATTGATAAATAATTAATTTGTAACAATTCCTTTCCTTTAAATTCTCTCAAGAATAATTTTATATGTAGAATCAATTTTGGTAAAATCTTATCAGATGGGTAATTATTAAATCATGTATTTTAATTTTTATTTATTTATTATTATTATTGTTTTAACCTAGTGATATCTAGCAACTTAGGTTATAAAGAGTTGGTTGTAAAATAGATTATATGTGTAGCATTATTCTTCTCCAAACTAGATTGGTCATGGATATAAATCTATTAAAATTTGGTGTTGAGAGATTATGTTTAACTCCCATTTTTAAGTAATATTTTGATAAATTGTCATAAAGTTTAATAAAATAGGAATGAGTCTTCGCGCATTCTTAAAAAGTTGGAATGAAAAAAATGAATAAAAAGTAATATATTCCTTTTTGATATTATTATTTATAAAAATTTTATCAACATTTTATTTGAAAAATAGAGACTAAAAAGATAATAGGTGAGGGCAAAACAAAATCTTTCTTTGAATTAAAAACATATTTGGGTTAAGCCAACTCAAGTTCAACTATGTCTACTCTATGCTATATATAATTTTTCAAGTGCAAAAGAAAATAGTTAAAATATAGACTAATATTCTGAAACAATCTTAGAAATGTATAAATTATTTAAAGTTGTTATTTTGAAATCACAAACAACTCAAAATTCATTATCAAAAGACTAAACCCTTGTTGAGATTGTTATATCTTAATGATTACTTTTGAAGCTACAACCGTTATGATAATTTGTAGGGTGATGCTATTTGAGTTTGAGCCCCCATCTTCACTTTATATAAGGACAAAAGTGTAAAAAAATAAAAAAATACCTTGAAGCTTTTCCCTTAACAATGGCAACACCATTTGATTGCTTCTTTGTTTTATAATCATTCAAATCCCACTGTAATCCTAATTATCAAAGGAATACCACGCTTTTTTCATAAATCAATGTCACTTAGTTTTAAGCAATTATCATCTCCTAACTAAGCAGGCATAAAAATGAGTTTAGTTTGTAACAGAATTTAGAATTGATTAGGGTTGAACCTTGTTGGATTCAAATAGTCTAGCCCTTAAATACAGGCCCAATAGGCCACAATCACGACCATTTTCCAAAAAGGCTTGCCACCGATGACCCGATCCACCACTCTAGACTCTAAGGGGCCGTTTGATGTTGCCGTTTGATATTGGGAGTTGTTCGTGCGGAAATCGGTCACTGAAGCTGACTCCTTATTTGGTTTGCTTATTTTATTTTTAAACCCAAGAATCTTATCTTTTCTACGGATTTCAAATGACCACGAAACGGAGATAATGTGAAACCTATTCATCAGTTATGGGCCGTTTCGTATGGAGGTTTAGTTTTATGGGCATTGGATTCACATTTTTTTAAAAGTGGAACCTAGGAATCTAATTCTTCGGAAAGAAATATTACTGTATTTAGTTACCCATAGGAATCTTGTTATTCATTCCTGTAGAGATCAGATTACTATGTTTGGTTGTACGGAGGAATGTGCTAATTTTCTTCAATAGGTGAGTAATACTATATAATGAATTTTTATTTTCCAATATGTCATAAATACTTATGTTATTTTTAATGAAATTAATAATTTTGAAGATTTTTAAATATATGTATTATAAAAATAAAAATAAAATTATTTAATTTAATTTAAATTTAGTTTAAATTTAATTTACATATAAATTTAGTTTTTATATATTATATTATTTATTTACATTTATTTATTTATAAATAAATAAAATATAAAATTTATATAATTTATTTGTATTTAATTTATATATAAATTTAATTTTTTATATAAATTTAATTTAAATTTATTTATAAATAAATATATAAATTTATATGAATATTTATTAATTTATATTATGTACATTATATTTATATAAATATATCTATCTTAAATATTTATATTTTATTATTTTATTATTTATATAATTTAATTTAAATTTAATTTATATATACATTATTTTTTACATATTATATTTTTATTTATTAATTTAATTTTTAAATTTAAATTTATTTACATATTTATTAATTTATATATTATATATAAATATATTTATATTAATTGATTTATATTATATTATATTATTTAATAATTTAATAATTAATATTTTTATTTATATAAATTTATATAAGTTTATTTATTATATGTATATAAGTTTATAAAAATTTATATATAATTTAGTAGTCTTTTTTAAAATTATTATAAATATATATATTAAATAAATAAATTTATATAAAAGTAGATTTAAGATTTCTGGGAATATAAAACTCAAGTATTGAAAGGGTTTAAATTAGCCCAATAGAGGAGCATTTAAATCCAATAGAAAAACTCAATTCCAAAACTTAAAACGATAAATAATCCAACCAAACAAAGCTAGACATCAAATTTCCATTCCATGTTCACAAACCCTCGTAACAAACGGCCCCTTAAGTTTTACGTTACTGGTAATCCTAATCTCATCTCCACGGTGAACACTCCAACACCAAGAAACAAATATCATCTCCAAAATCTAAAAAATCAGTACATCACCGCCAAGAAAAGGTTCTCTTCTCTCCCAAAATCCCATTTCCACGTCATCAAACCAAAATCACAAATTCAAAACCCATAAAAAATAAAAAAAACATAAATTCAAAAAATAAAAATCGAGAGAACTGGGTGGTCGTGGGTGGTGGTGTTGGCTGTGGGTGGCAATGGATTGTAGTGGTGGTGGATTATGCAGCGGCGATTGATTGTGGTGGTGGTTGCGGGTGGCAGAGATGGTCGACGATGCAGGGCTCACTTCTACATATGACAATCATTGTGATGGTTAGAGATGATGGCAGTGACAAGGCGATGATGCCAGGTTGTTACTGCTCGGCGATGACAGCGACGAGACGGCGATGATCAGGGCTACTACTAGTCAGCAATGGAATGACAAGGCAAGGCAGAAAACAGAGAAAACAGAGGACGAAGAAGAAGAGAGACAAAAAGGGGAAAAAAATTGGTTTATTTGGAAAGCGTTTCTTAGACAAGAAAATGAGAAAAAAAATTGTTTCATTTTTTATAATATAACATTTATAACAATATATATAATAAATTTAAAAATCTTCAAAATTAGCATGCTACAAAAATCTTCAAAATAATTTTATGTTAAATTTTTTTTATTTCATATTATAATATGAACAATAAAATAAGTATTTTTAAAATATAAAAATAATTTAATGATAAAGTTTATTAACATATTTAAAAAAATTAACACATTTCTAAGTGTAACCAAACACAGTAATTTGATTTATACAGTAATTAAAAAAAAATTTTCTAGATAACCAAATACAGTAATATTGATTTTTCAAACATAAGATTATCATAATCATTTTTCTAATAATTTAAATCCTACTCCCATAAAAGTAAACCCTACAGCTGACGACCTCTAAAATCTAAATATCACGTGGGTATAATAGCACCTCTACGTGAGGCCATCTTTGCATTAATTAATAAGGTGTTATTTTGCCTTAAGACGCTCATTCTCTCCTAGTTGTACTCAAAACATTAAGAACTCATAACAAGATGCCACTATGGTTTCAATGCAATATATATACATGCTAAACATAATGCAACATTATATACAAGTTGGCAATTTTTATTAATGAATGTACAAAGACTTTGCCTTATCTATTTAAATTCAAACTCCATATACATGCAAGACTAGTTCAACATATAGACTAATTAATTATTTATTAGTATGTCGGTGGCATCCTTCAATATTTTCTTTTTCTTTCTTTAGTTAGGAAAATTTCCTTGTCATAATAATCAAATTAAATAATGCTAGACCAATTCGGAAGAATAGCCCTTGCCCTTGGAAACAAAGGTCAAAGCAAAGGGCTTGTGTGAAATGCAAGATATATGTGTACGTACTTGTTTGTCCAATTGAGAGAAAATTGGAGCAAAGTGAGAGTCTCAACCAAATTGTCTTCACTCAATTTAATTAATTGCTCCTGAGTTTTGTATTGTCTCCTAATAAATTTTCTGGCCTCAAAATGTCTCTTGTTTCCACTTGTTTTTCTTTTAGTTTCAAACCCAAAGTAAATGCTTTGATATCTCAGACAGCGAAAGCATGAGTCTACCGTGTGTGGCGTCTATGGACATCCCATTTTCTTTACGTAATATTATTATTATTTGATATGAGTGTGTTTGTTTTCATTTTCAAAAAATTATTTTATGAAAACATACATTTATTAATACACTTTAAATCAATATCAACCATATATCATTTTTAAAATTTAAAAAAATTTGAAAATAATCATATTTTTTTATTTCAAATTTAAAAACAAAAACTCAAAATACATAAACAAATAACCCTTATCAAGTATTTGATAGCTTAATGCATTGCGACATAAGCATCTAACATTATTTGACAACTATCAAGTATGGTCAAATTGTCTAATAGATTAACTCGATAACTAAATATTTGGTTAAATAATAATAAAAAATATATGATTTAACTGTTCTCCTGAAAAATATAATAATTGGATTTTTCTTTTTTGTTTTGCATTCTTTTTAATAGCTGAAACTCTCTTACAACTTAGAGAAATGCTATCGTTTTCCTATTTCTATAAAGTTTATTGAAAAAAAAGAAAAAAGAAAATAAGAACTTTGTATCTTGAATGTCATAAACTTGTCGACGATAAATTTGGTGAGTCGCTTTATCTTGATTATTATTGCTCATTTCTCTGGTAGTTTAGAAATATTAGGTTGTCGCAGTCTTTTTATACTAGTATAATCCTATCACTCATTGTCCAGTAAAGCACTCCAGCTTCCCTACCTACTTGTAATTTATTTATTTATTTATTTGTGTGGGTATTGTATGATTATAATTCCACAAATTAACAACTCCAATCAATTCTACTAAAATTTTGAACGATTCCAAGTTGTAAACATCATCACCAATTTTCTTGTTATTTTTAGTCAATAACTAATCAATTAATTCTATATATATTTCTATATATATATATATATATATATATATATATGACGTATGTTCAATTTCTGTCAAGAATTAAAAATTATTATTAATACATTTCAAACCCAATTTATTTTTATTCAGTTACTTCAATGTTTTCAACGGATTAGATTTGATTTAAAATTAAAAATTCAATGTAATTTGTTTAATTAACGATTTCAACTTTGATTTTCTTTTCATATGAGAACATTAAATCAAATCAATCATGTAATTAAATTAAAATGAATTCAAATTCTAATGCTACTGAAATAAATTACATATTAAATCTTTTTAAGATTTAAATAACAGCTATAAAATAAATCTAACAAAAATTAAATCGCAATGACTTACTTGAATTTAATTAGCACTTTTATTTTCTTTGTCAAAAAATAAAAACTTATTTAGAAAAATTAGAAATAAATGACATACCAACGTCGCTTTTGATAACTTGTTTATTTCAAATGCAGTTGTGATTGTAAAATTCGACAATAGACGTATTCCATAGGAGGAGAGAGAGATATGTGAAAATAACCGAGGCTTAAAAGGTGTTTTGAAAAATAATCAAAATTGATTTTTTTTTGGACACCTAACCACATGTTAATACGTAATGAGTTGACATTTTCTATCTATCAACCTGTAACGTATTTATATGTTCAACCTGTTAACTCGTAACGTATTAACAATAAACGCACTTAAATTTTGTTTGTAAATACATTTTTGTCCACTATTAAATTTGGCTTGCAACCAAATAAAATATTGAACTTATTTTCTGAACACCATCTAATTTGGTTATTTCTCCTTGTTTCTTATTTTTATTTGACCATTATCTAATATTATCCAAGAACTGCTTTGGTTATTTGTCAATAAAACTATAGAGTTGGCCCCTTTTTATTTTCTTAAATTTCTATTTGAAATTACTATTTTATGTCAATTTCATAAGTTAACAAAACTCGATTTAAAGCAATAACGATAACAATATTTAAACATGAATAATTAACCGTACTTTCAGTCAATAATTATTAGTTAAAAGAGAATGAGCGAGAGAGGGAAAAAAAACGAATCAATTCATATGAATATAATATCCTATACTGAGAGTATAACAATAATCTCCATGAGAGTAAGTCCTTCCCTATACCAATAATAGTATTATAGCACAACCTAAAACCAAACAAACACTACACTCGGCATTACCAAAGATCCACACCGTAATCACAGTCCTTGGATACAATCTTGGAGCCAGACGTTACTTTATCCACCGTTAGATCGCAGTCAACGTTAACCTTAATTGTCCACGTCTTAACCGACCCCACTTTAATTTTCACTGGAACTCTCAGCTTCACCTTAAACGGCACCGTTCCCCTCCTCTCAGCACTCACCAGCTCCGACTGTACAGAGCTGCCCAACTCGATACCCGAGCCCTTGAGAAGCGTATGGAACACCGTCACATTGTTCGTGGGTTGGTAGAAAGCCGGCAAGACGCCGCCGCCCAAGTTGACGTCCTTGTAGTAGACGAAGACAGAGCTGTCCTTCTCGTAGTAAATGCCGATCTTGTCGTTGGGGTTGTTGGCGGTACCTGTGATGTTGAACTCGGGCGAAAGCGGAGAGGAGGAGGTGGCAGCGGTGAGGTTCAGGCCCTTGATGGAGATGGAGTCGACGGAGTACTTGGGTGACTCGGGGCGGACGACGAGATAGAAGACGCCGGCAGCGATGGCGAGGAGGATTATGAAGATGAGAAGAGTGAAGCAGAAGCAACGGCAGCAGCGGCAGGTTCGGCTACGTTTGGAGCGGTGGGAGAGGCGCTTGAAGCGGACTGCATTTTCGGGAGGTGGGACGCGGTAGATTTGTTCCTTGGGGATTTGGATGACGTAGGTGCCGGCGGGTGGGGGAGGAGGGACGGGCTTCTCGGGCGAGGGAGGGGAGGGACGGGGAGTGGAGACTTCGTCGTCGTCGTCGTCGTGGTGGGGGTTGGGTGAATCGTGGGGGTGGACTCTGTCGTCGGCCATAGCTGAGATGTGATCTGAGCTCGAGAGAGAGAGAGGGAGTGATCTGCAGACAAGAAGTGGAACGTTGTGAGGTGATTTTATAACTTTAACTGGCTTTTATTTTGTAATGAAACCGCGTACTACTACGCTACTTGGAATTTGATCACGCGAAATAGGGGTTGTGTGTGTAAAATTTTAAAATAATTGGGTTGAGAGTTATGTGCCACGTCTCTCTGTGTACGAATCTTATGTGCCCGCCCGAGACCGTGTGGCGTTGTTTGTGGACTTGTGTCAGTATGCGGGCCGAATGTGACCCAGACCCAGTGAGGTAGTGAAAGGAGGATTATAGGTGCAAAAATCTCAGTTCCATCCCCTAAAGTTTTTCAAAATGAATTTTACCCTTAAAGTTTCGTATTGAAAGTTCTATTTTGGACAACTAAAAACTGAAATCGAAAGGCGAAATAGGACATTATGGGATCCTTTCATATATCTTAAGACTAAGAAAATTAAACATGTTGAGTGGAAGACAAACTGAAAGGGCAGCTGCCAGCTTAGAAAAAGTATACAAATTAACTTTCCCCAGTAAAAAAACGACAAGCAGACAGCTGTTGGAGTTTGTTTTCTAGGCAATTTTAAAACTCTCTCTTGTGTGCCCTTATATATTAATAATAATAATAATTCTACGCATATAATTATTTTGCATAAATTGATGTGAAAAATATTATTAATTAGATAAAAATATTAATATAATAAGTACTTATTCAAAAGGTTGCACCCCATCAAATTATATGAAACTAATTAATTTTATATGTGATATTAGAAAACGATTTAGATATATTTATTATACGATATCAACATGATAATGTGTATATTCACCAAACACTAAATTGATTAGTAAATATATCATTTACTTTTTTTTATCTTTTTTAAAATTTAAAACGAAACAAATTAAAAACTTTGGTTATCAAGAAATCCTATTTCATTAATATATAAACATGTGCATAAATGTCCTCTAAGGCATAACCTTCTTGGAATATGCCCACATCGGTACATGCTCTAAAATTAATTAATTAGATCTAAATCTAATGATTATTAATGTATCTTTTAAACACAAAGGACATAGAAGATGGAGCGCACGACCACATAATGTGATTTGCTACGTGCAAAGAATTGTTTCGTTAACATAAAATATTATCATTCTGATACTAAATAATGATCGTGCAAGATATAGCAACCCTCGCTAGATAAAAATTATTATTAAAATCTACCATTTTTATTATGAAAATTTGAAAAATGCCCAAACTTAGAAAGTTTCTTTGATAAATAATTATGTCCTTGAAAATTTTTAATATTATAGCTCTATCTGACGTTTGATGGTATCCGACGATGTCTGAGCGATAGATGTATTGGACAATATCTGACAATATACGACAAGTATCCTACGCTCAACAGAGAGTCATGATATGTAAATTTCTGAAGATAGTATCATTTTTGTGATCCACACTTAAATTTTAGACTTTTTTAAACTTTTTTGTTAATTATTAATATGTCTTCAATTTATTTATTTATTTTGAATATGGGAAAAGCTTTAGGTTATAATCATTTTAATTTACTATGAATTAATCGATTTATAATACCCGAAAATAAACATACGTTCAATTTATTATGTTTTATTCATACACACATATATATATCTACTTATCTATAATTTTGTTGAATTAATTAATGTACATAATATTAGTATATTTTATATAAATAAATCTCCCTCTCCTTTTTTTTAAAATTATTTATTCCAAAACCAAATTAAGGAAAACTAAGGTGACAAATAATGCACATATATATGTTGTACATGGGGATTGAACTGAGTCGACTGGTAGTACTGTTAATAGATCATTTCTCAGGCAAGAAAACTTAGAAGAAAATAAAATCACTAATTAGCTAGCAAATTGGTAATCAATTAACATGAATATTGATCTGCGAATCAAAACAAATATATATACATAGAAAAGATCTACAAGATAAACTAAATTAAAAAACAGTAATTATATACTCAAATTTGATGAAGACATGGAGAAGAGGGATTGCATGCATGCACATACCTGATAAATTAAACTGGAATCACCAAAGCCTTTGATTCTCTGCAAAGCTCAAAATCTGATGATAGAAGTTTGATTGAGTTTGTAGGTTGAGCATCGAACAACTGTTTATATATATATATATGCCGATGCCTGGTGAAGTTGAGAGAGAGGGAGAGGGAGAGGATTGAGTAAGCAAAAGGAGTTGTTACATATATATATATATATATATATATATATATATATATATATATATATTAATTTTTATAATAAGGTTATATTATAAATTGAATTAAAGTTGAAGAAGTAAAATATATATTAAATGGAGTACAGTTCATTCATAGTTTGATGGGAGGAAGTTATGGGGAAGGGGTCAAGGGAAGCTTCTTGATTTGGTTCTTCTTCTGTTGTTACTATTAATTTAATATGAAATTTTATTTATTTCTTCTCATTTTCTTCACGCCCCCTTTACATTTGGCAGTTGGCACAAACTGTTAGACTTTTGTACATTCTGCCTCCCTCCCTCTATTTCAATCAAGTCTCTTCGCTAAATTACCCTTTTCTCCCTTTCCCGGTATAACTAAATTTATTGGATGGCACTGTATCATTATCATTATTTCTCTTATCACCATCCAATACTATTGTGTCACATAATGTTGTATGACTATATTGCAATCCAGAACTGTCCAAAAAGCAAAATTATAATTTTAAAAATATTTATTGTATTCCAAAATTAGCAAAAAGTAATTGATTTTTTAAATTCAAAATTTAAAAAAGAGGATTTAACCTTATATGATGGTGAAAAAAAAGTTTATGAAATGCTTAACTTTAGAAAAAATAATAAATTAATCCAAAAGTAGGATTGTTTGGAGAGAGAAGGATAGTTTGGTCATTTGACAACACGAAGTGGTACATGCGTGGATGTTAATTGGGTAGCTCGAGGAAACGCGGCCTCGTAACCGCGTACGCAAGCATAATCGGGAGGAAGCAGCAAGAAATATTCATGCCCGTGTTATTCAAGCGTTCAAAAACGACAGCAAGATAATGACGAAGCAAAGCGCGGCTTAGTATCCTATCCTTCACACACAACAATACAAGCTCTACCCTTAAAACAATATTAGTGTACATCTTAGCTAAAAATTGGTTAATTAACATACATAGATACCCCTAGATTTTCGTCAAACCAACATCTTGTCCCCAACTTATGCTGTTTGCTTGCTTGCTAGCTTACCACTACATTATCTGACCGGATCCCCTTATATATTTTGCTAGTTTCCTTTCTCTCATAGATCGATTGACATTATGTTCTTTTGCTAGATGATGAGATGATTAATTACAATTCATGAATTGAAACCTTTATTTATTTATTTTTTCAAGATTAGGATTTCAAATTGATTCCAAATTAGAGTTTCAATTAAATTGAATTCAACACTAACCTGAGAGGAAATTCGAAGAAAAGGAAGAAACACTAAAGGACTAGTTATTGTAAAAAGTGTTGAAATTCCAAATCCAACGTAATCCTTTGATGAACCCAGAAGTTCGTAAGGCTTGCAACATCCATCTAGGTTTTGAAGTAATGACGTACGTCTTCCACCTCCATGATGAATTCTTCATTTTCTTTTTCCATGCATGCCTCCATTACAAGCAAGCTTTTTGCAATGATGTTTAATTAGGACTAAATTTGTCATTACAATTATAATAAAGTCTGCTGTCACGTCTGTCCTTTAATCTATTAGAGACAATTTTCTTACAAGAAGAAACGGAATATTGGTGCCCTTTTCTTTTCTAAGTGACTTATCTTTGTTTTCAAGAGAAATTGCTTGACATTGAAACAGATTTTGGGCTGACTAAATAACAGTGGATAATGAGGTTGGTTTTTTTCCTAAAAAATCTACCTAATTAATCTGTCTTTTAAACCACTAACGAAGCAACTAACTTCTTGATCTTGCGATAAGTAACAATCTTTGGCAAGTAATTTTTCAAATTGAACCTATTTGTCGGAGTTTGATAAGCTCGCCAAAAAAAAAAAAGATCATAAAATTGTGCAATATCCATATCAAGAATAGATATCCTCTTTAAAGAATTGACATCTTCTTTAAAGATATCATGAGGAAATTATAGCCAACTCGTGCTTTGGCAAATAGTACCTGAAGGGCATGTTTGGGAGGCAAGATATAAGAGGTATAGAACTATTTTGAGGGCAACTAATTCAATGCTGGTGTTTGAGACATTTGAAGGAGATAGGGAATGGACTAGCCCTAGTCCCAATAGTTCCAAATTCTTGGGACAAGGAGTCCTATGGTTCATCATGGGACTCACACGGGACTCCTTGTCTTAGACATTTAAAAATTAATTATTAATTTTATTTTAATTAAAATAATATAAAAATGATATAATATTAAATAAATATAATTATATAATTGTAAAATAATTTACAAATAATAATAAATAAATATATTATACTATTATTAATAACTAAATTACTTAACTAATAATTTCAATAAAATTATTTTCATAACAATATTATATTGTTATACGAATATTAATATACCAATAAAAATTATAAATAATAATAAATATTGATAATATAAAATTTTTATTAATTATATTACTTAAATATTATTTTAAATAATATTAATTTTATTTTTAAAGTAAAATTATCTAATTAAAAATTTTAGTAAATAACATATCATATTATTTTATTAGATTCATTAGTAATTAAAAAATGTGCAAATATTTAATCAATATTTTTAATTATATCTATATTATTTAATAAAAAAATTATTTTTAATATATATTTAAAATTTCATACTTATTATAATTAAAGTATAATATAAAAATGATACAATATTAAATAAATATTATTATATAATTTTAAAATAATTTACAAATAATAATAAATAAAAATAAAATATTATTAAACTTATATTAAAAATATTAAAAATTCTTAATACAAACCATATAATATAGTAATTTTTAAATAAATATAATTTTTAATATATCTACATATTTAATTATTTTATCTAAAATTAATCTTGATTATCTACTTATAAAAATGATGTAATAATAATTAAAAAATAACCCAAATATTAAATTTATAATTTATATAATAATTATTTCCTAATGTAAAAAATATTTTACGTTATTATCTTTAAAAAAACATTTATAGTATCTAAATATTTTTATCTAAATATTAAATTAATTTTTTATTCAAATTAAAATTGAATAAAATTAAATTTGTTTATACTTAAAATTTGATTTCTTAAAATTTTATTGTATAATAATATGGTCAGTCCCATACTACACTAAATATAAGATAATACTACCAACAGTCCATTCCTAGTCCTTAAACATTAAAACATTAAAACTAATTTTTAGAACCCTCAAATTAAAAATCTATAATAAAAGTTTTAACACAAATTAGAAACTTGAAAAAAAAAAACTCTAATATCTTATACAATATACTACATCACAATTAGTATAACAAAATTTAATAAGACAATAAAAATAATTCATTAATTCTACTAGTCAAATCTACAAAAAAAAAAAAAACAAAAAAACTCAAATCTCACGATATCTTACACAATATATATCGAAATCAATCATAATAGGCAGACTTAAGAAGGCATCCGGGTGGGCCCCGAACCCTGCTAAAATTTACAATTTTCAATTAGCTACCATTACACACCTTCTTAGAAATCTAACCAATTTCTTATTTTTGACTTTCATTTTTTTCTCTAATTATTGGCTTGTCCAACTTTCAGCAACCTTTTCCTTTCACTCTAGTGTAATATACATGTCACTCTTTACACCATATAATATAATTAAAAATATTTTCTAAGTTAGAATTACGTGAGTTTCTCTTATATTTTAGTTTATTTATTATATTTCATAAATTGTATAACTTTATATTATTCATTTCATCAATATAAATTATATCTTTTCATTTTTCTTTCAAATTTTGTAATTTATCAATTAAGCTTTTGAAAACATAAATTCAAAGAATTTTTAGTGAATGGAAATAACTAACTCTTTTTATAAAAATATTTTTAGTGAAATTATATATTATATTTGGATTGCGTAAGATGCAAATTTCGCAATGTCAACCTTACATAGGCATACTCTTTTTTATATTTTAATAAATTCTCTCGTATTATCAAGGTTTAATAAAAGAAAAAGTTATAGATATTATAATATTCAAGGTATCCATCCTCACATAAAGTATTGAGTCTGCTATTGAAATCAATTAAATAGGATTTTAAAAAAAAGTTTTGAAATCCCAAATCAAATCTATATATAATAAAACCTTAATCTCAAAATAATTGCTTTGGAATAAAATAATTACCCAGAATATTAATGTATAAACTTAAAAGAGATTGAAGTTAATTCAATAAGATTAAATAATTATATATATTATATTAATTTTTGTTTCAGCCTTTCAGGGTGTTTGTGTTACACTATTTAAATTTGAGGGGTTTATTGGTAAAACTTAAAACTTCTTTTGCAAAAGCCAACCCCGGGCTAGCTCTCTCATGGGTCCACTTCTGATCCTAGAAGATCATGGATAGTTAGGATGAAGTTTCATGCAGGAATTTTAGGAGTTTGATTAGGACTTGGAGATTGGGTTAGGATATATTGTAAAGATTATTTAAAATATTTTAATAGTTTTTAGTTATTTTACTTGTACTTGTCCTTTAAAGTCTGTATCTAAAAAATTTAGTGGGCAAATAAAATCTAGAATGGAAGACTTTTTCCCAAATTTAGTATTTTTACTAGAGAGTAGTTCTTCTCAAAATAACCAATGTTCTTATGTTCATATCATGTTTGGTATCGTATCTCAGGCCTTTGAACAGAAGTTGTGTTTCAAACATGGATTGTGATGTTTAAAATCTTGAGCAATCCATAGCAACCCGTGTTACAATAAAAGCCAGCTGCGTATGGATACGTGGCTGCACTGTAGTCGGACCCCAAGACTCTAGTTTGCCAAAGACCACCACGGTATAAAAATAAAATTGAATAACTTGGCACTGAATACCAAGTAAGCAAATTAATAAGAAAAATAATTAAAGAATCAATATTTAAATGCTTAATTACGTTTTAAATAAAATTTTGTCGACAAAGCATACTTCACAAGTTAAAATTTTTTCTCCAAGTCGTGGGTGTGGACTCCAATTTTGTTATATACTCAAAAGCAATATCCCAACACATGACCAATTAAGAATCTTTGAGGCAACTACTTTTATCCTGTCCTATCTATTGCTTCAAACACGTTGTGGTACATAAATTAGGAAATTAAAATACAATTAAAAAAATTTAATATTGATCACTTACAGAAATAAGTAATTACTTCAAAGTGATAAAAATTATTTTTTTTTACTATTTTTAATTTCTTAACCAACACATTTTAAGATGATCTAATATAATTTTTATCAGTATCATTACATTCAAATTTTTTAAATAAATTTAATCATAGAAACTGATATAATTATTCAATTTTTTATCGTATTCAGATGTTTTATAGCTGTGAGGTAAAACATATTTACAAAAATTAAGAGAACGCCTTTGATTTTATATGGAAAGTGAGGAGAGGTTAGAAAATTATTGTTATTTTTTTAAAAATTCAATTTCGAATTTTATGTTCAACATTAAATTTTGTAGTATAATTATAACAATTATTTTAAAAAAAATGAACGTAGGAACATTTTTTCAAAACGAAAACAAAAATAATTCAACAATAATGAATGTCATCTAACATATTTTTCGTATAGAAGTTAAAATTCTACATGTGGGTTCAAATTTTAGTGTTATTCTAACACCTTCCCTAAATATTATGTGTGTCAAAAGTTTCTCTCTGTCTTACTTCAAGAATCAATAATATTACAAAATAATGAAACAATATGTTTTAATAATTCATGTCAAATATTTCAATAATATTGTAATAAATAATTACAACGATTTTGCATAATATTAATGCAATATTTCTCAAGTATTATTCTAATTTCTATTATAGGTTCTTTTATTAAAACTGTTGGATAACTTATTACCTCATCTAATTATTAAAATAATAATATCCCACCCAAAAAAAATCATTTTGACATAAAATATTAAATTTATACTTAAGAAGTATAGAATTACTCTTCATTAATATTTAATATCAAATATTTGAAATATTATATTTTGTATCATCAAAATATCACTCTATATAATAACGCTATGAATATGGTAACATGTTATATGTTAAATTAACTAACATGTGGAGTTGAATGGTTTCACTTTTATTAGAGAAAATTGATAATGTAGGGCATATTAATTATTGAAAAAATTAAAAAATACTCAAAATTTAAGCGTGGACTGCAAAAATGATCATTTTCTTGAAAATTTACATGCTATGACCCTCCATCGAGTGTTGGACATATCGGACATTATTGGATACTGTCGATCACTGTTCGACACACCCATCAAATACCATCAGCTAAGGTCAAAGCAGCAACTTTTTAGGGACATAATCATTTACCAAAAATACCCTAAATTAAAAAACCCCTAATTTAGTTTTTTTTTTTAAATTTTCCTTAATTATTTAATTGTTGTTAAATGTTGATAGTATAATCTGTCTGGCTGTACAATTGTGTGGTAAGTTTAATAATCTGATTGGATAAAAAATTGGAATGATGATGTAAGGCCGGACAAAATTGAAACTTGGAGTAGTTGATGGATATTCTTGGGATTAGGTGGTGACGATTAGGATCAACAAATTAAATATTAGCTTCGGTTAATAAATCTTATAATATATGCAGTAGTTAAAACTAAGTTATAGAGTAACAACTTGGTAATATTAATTTATACTACTTGAACAATTCAATGGTTTCTTTATTCTTTTTATCATAAATGTATTTAAAATATTTCAATGAGAAGCATTTGGTTAAAATCTTTTAACACAAATTCTTAATTAGTTAGGGACATGTTTGATGCGCCTTACTACATAGTATAATACTATATTGTATTATTATATAGTATTAATAATATTACATGAAAATTACAATATGCTTTGTAAAATAATGTATTATATTAATTTAATAATAAAAATTTATAAAAAAATTTATGATAATTAATGCTATTTCTAAGTAACATTAAGTGAAATGTTCGAGGGTACTTAACAATATTAACCTAATTATGAACACAAAATCTTGACATAAATTTTCAGTCATTAATCTTGCTAATGACATCATTTATGAGGCCTTGAAATATCATCTATTGGATAAAATTAGATAACTAACTAAAAATTTGTATCAAGATTTTATATCATAACTATGTATTAAAAGATCTCATTAATTCCTTATTGTAGTATTTACACTTCTTAGCTTCAACAAAGAAGTGTATTCAAATTCTAAATCAAGCAATTCTAGAACGATTAAAAAATTTATATCATCCATGTAAAGTTAGTCACATATATTAATACAAAAGGCTACAAGTTTCGATAACCACCTCGATGAGATGATCCATAAGAAAGGACTTTTAATGTATAAAGTTTTAAAAGTTCAAATTAGATACAATAAGAAATGTAGTCAAGCATGATATCTCATAAGAAATTAAACTTCAATAATCAAAGAAGACTTGTGTTCATGAACTAAGAGGGAAGTCTTTTCTCAATCTCACCAATTCACTTCTTATGATTTGCTTTACATTAACATTTTTCTTAGGCAACTTTTGAAAAAGTTATCCAAATATATTAAATACTTAGAAGTTTATCCAAACATCCAACTAACGAGAGAAAATGGAAGTAGCAGTAATTTACATACTAATCTTCGAGAGTAGCTAAATTGTCTTTCTAAATAATGAACAATGATCATGATCTAATATTTATCAAGGGTCAATAGCATTATTGATATGGTATTCCAATTCCAAATATTTCATTACAAATACCTAATATTTTATCCTAATTGAAAGCCATGTCAACACATATAAATAAGTTCAATTTATTACTTACAACATCAATTGGATTACAAACTTTCCATTACTACTTTGTAAGTATAGTATTACTTTTTTTTTTTATAAGATATTATGGAACCTAACCTAAAAATCACTCAGTTCAATTCAGTTTGGTTAGGGTTTTACGGTTTTGAATATTTTACACACTCGTATTTAAAAGTTAAAATTGTGCCTTGATAACTTTCTTTCCAATAACTTAGTGCCGGTTTGGAATTGTTGTTATTCTTGTAAAAATCAATGTTTATATCTATAGCAATAACAACCAAGATGTTTGGTAACAAATATTGAAATTATTTAAAAATAATCTAATTTTATAAAAGGGTTTCAAAACCAAAAAACCCCATCTTTGGAGACTTGCTTCTACTCTCTAAATTTAAAATATCATAATTGCCCTCAACCAAAAAAAAAAATTAATTATAAAATATTAATAATCAAATATTACAAAAGAATAATACACTTATCCATTTGAGTAATTGTATATAATAAAAGCTACAATAACAATAACCCTCAATACCTTGTTATGCTTTTGAAAGCAAACTAGTCATTAAAAATTAGTTTACCAAAAAACTTGTAATTTATTTAATAAGCTGGCCATTTCTCAAACACAGTAGAATATAATTATTTCTACGACAACAACAATCCTAACTTGGTCCTTATTCTTTGAGAATTTGTAGGTAATTATAACTGAAATTTCATTTGAGGGTGAGACTGTATCAACTTTAGAAACTGCTTTGCCAACCTAAACTTTAGAAACTGCTTTGCCAAACCTACTTTTAAGTACACTCATCATTGAAATTATTTTGAAAAATCAAGATTTTATATAAAAAGTTATGAATAATTTAATAAAAAGACACTTATAGTCCATTATAAATTAAGAAATCAATGTTTATCACAAGAAAAAATATAATTAAAAAATATAATTTTCTTTAATGACACAATTGATTTATAGGTAAATATTTTTATTTATAAATTATGTAGGTTACATAAAACTTTTACATTTATAATTCTTTTAATTAAATCTAACATCTATTAATTAAATTCCAATGAGTTATATGGATTTAATTTTGAAATTTATTTATATTATTATGTAACAATTAAATTATTGCAATTTTAAAAAAGTAAATATACAAAGAAAAAGAGATGCAGAGTTTTTTTTTTTTTT
The DNA here is from genome assembly GCA_013180625.2 of Boswellia sacra. Taxonomy (NCBI): domain Eukaryota; kingdom Viridiplantae; phylum Streptophyta; class Magnoliopsida; order Sapindales; family Burseraceae; genus Boswellia; species Boswellia sacra. The sequence goes on along the minus strand of SNVD02009548.1, from coordinate 219,335 downwards.
GGTTTACACACCAAATATACTTGTTTTGTTCTTTTTAAAAATCTAATAATTTTATTCCCAATCCATATTTATTCGTGTTAGGGTGAGGCTATTTGCACCCTTTGTTTTTTCATTAACACACCCACTTTTTTTTAATTAAAACTTTTATTATAAAATCATCCTTGCTTAAATTACAATTAAGTACATTTATACCTAATTAATATAAGTACTTTTTACTATCTAGACCCTCCTCAAGACTTAGGGGTTGATTGTTTTTTGGTCTGAATTTTGAATTTAACTTATTCTTAGCCTTCAAATATTTTTAATATGTTTTTTTTTTACTTAAGACTTAATTTAAAACATTTTTATCTGAATTACACACCAAATATACTTGTTTTGTTCTTTTTAAAAATCTAATAATTTTATTCCCAATCCATATTTATTCGTGTTAGGGTGAGGCTATTTGCACCCTTTGTTTTTTCATTAACACACCCACTTTTTTTTAATTAAAACTTTTATTATAAAATCATCCTTGCTTAAATTACAATTAAGTACATTTATACCTAATTAATATAAGTACTTTTTACTATCTAGACCCTCCTCAAGACTTAGGGGTTGATTGTTTTTTGGTCTGAATTTTGAATTTAACTTATTCTTAGCCTTCAAATATTTTTAATATGTTTGTTTTTTTACTTAAGACTTAATTTAAAACATTTTTATCTGAATAAAAAATGCTAAAAATTTTAACTTTTATATGAATGCAAATATCTAAAACATTTATTACTCCTCTAATTATCTTAAATGTCCTTATATAATTCATTTATAACCAATTTGTATATAGCCTAATATTTTAATTTTGAGATATTATTATTTATTTATAATTTTATATTATGATTCTTTATATATTTTTAAAATTATCCTATAGTCATTTAGCTTATTTATATATCAATTTCTTTCAGAAAAAAATAACTTTTTTCCTAATTATACACGTTTTTAGTTTATTTTGTGTGCAAATATTTTTACTATGTGAAATAAAATTACAAGTAAAATAATATATATAAATAAATATATATGTGTAAAACCATTAGTTTTCAGACTTTTCAATTCAAATTTTAAAATAAAAAAACAAATATATCATTCAAATTTTTATATTTAGGTCTATTCAGATTTTAGTTTAATTCAAACCTTTTCAGATTTCAGACAAAAAAGTAATCGCCCCCTTACCTTTACACCCATTGTTTTTTTTATCATCACCTATTCCAAGTATGCTAATAAACATCTAGCCTATTTGTTTAAAATTTGGTACAACAAAAAAAATTTCATGAAAACGAAGAAAATTTTTACAAATGGAGGAGCAAATAAATGTTAGTTAAGATTATAACACCAAAAATGTATTATTTTCTTTTTCTTTTAATCACAAGTAATGGTTTTTTTTTAATTTATAGTTTGAATTGTTTTGATAATTTTTTTTTGCATTATTGAAAAAATAGAAAAATCCCCAAAAATAAATTGTAATTATTCATTCATGAAAAACTATGCACTGGTCAGCTTTAAAGTGATTAGTATTCAATAAATTGACGTAATTAATACAAAAAAATAGAACAAAACATGTTGCAATTACGACATTTAAAAGCTTCAATACTTATTCATTTTTATTTTTTTTCTTCTGCATACAAAATGCAATCTCCCTTATTGATTTTTCTCTTAAAATTAATAAAGGAATTTAACAAAATTTTCACACACCCACCATACGTGTACACCACATATTCATGATCTAATTGATTAAAATTCATGACTTGCGTGGTGCATTATAAGAATTGATCTAGCATTGATTGAATAATTTAGTTTAATGGATCCCATAAACTCCGTATCCAAATTCTTATTTCTTTCAATGCTCTTCAGTCGAAAACATTCAATAATCCATTCTAGTTTCTTTTGAACTAAAATCAAATCAATAAAATCCTCCTCATCAAACGATGCACAATATTAAACAACACGATCAATAAAAGACAAAAATAGAAAATAACATAAAGAAAGTCAAATCATAAATAAAGAAAATAGAAGAATAAGTTTTCTTATTTGATGAGCTATTGTTAAAAAACCAATTGAAGCGCTAACAAAACAGTTTAAGCCAAAAAAAAAAAAAAGGAGATGTCTAATATTTAGTAGTGTGGATATGAAAATTGTAGGTTTATTTAGGGAAAAAAAAAAGTATTTATAAACTTTATTTTAATAAGGGTCATATTTGGTATTATGGTGGATTTATAAAGTAAAAATGAATACTTTAAATTTGAAGAGTATGTTTTTTAAGTAAATGGATGTATTAATATAACAAAAAGGGCACAAGTAGCCCCGCCTTCGTGTGATTCTCTTTTGTTATTCTCTTTATATTTTTATTCATTACTTGATTATTAAATATGCTTGGCAGATGATCTGAATTTAGACCAAAAAAAAAAAAATTGTTACTAAACGCAAATTTGAAGTAGTGATTGTAGGGTCATGTTTATTCGATATAGATACTCGAATAAGATAGTGATGGATTTCTAAATTTCGTCATAAATAGGGTTGTCAAAATTACTCGGACGGGGCCAGGCATTCTGATCCCTGGCCTGGTATTACTAGGGAATCGCCCAGATTTCCAGGAAGATTAGCCAGGGACGGGGAGAGGAATCCCAGGGAACGCCCGGGGCCGGGAACTAGGCTCCTCGGCCCGGAATAAATATAAAAATACATTTTGTTTAATTTATTTAATTTATGACAATATGAAATCCGACACTCGACATCATGAAATCTGACACTCGACATCATGAAATCCGACACTCGACATCATAAAATCCGACACCCGACATCATAAAATCCGACACTTGACAGCATAGAATCTGACGCTCGACAATATAAAATCCGACACTCGACGGAATCCAACACTTGACAACATGAAATCCAACACTCGAAAGCATGAAATCCGACACTCGACATAATAGATCTGACACTCGACAGCATTTCGATATTAGTATATTTTAGAAGACATCGAGTGTCGGATGCATCCGACACTCGACACTTACATGTCGAATCACGTCGAGCTCTATTGAGCGCGTCGAGTTTTGTCGAGCGTTTTGACAGGTTGCTTGTTTAAGCTTTGTTTTTTTGCCTTTTTGCATCATATTTAACTATAACGGCCTTGTATTTGCAGGTTGAAACAAATGGCAAGTGAATTGTAGACAATAGAGGATGTCTAAACATTGACAGAGGTGGAGTTATGACTTGGAAATGCAGCATTTTTTGAATTGTAGACAATAGAGGATGAAAAAAAAAGTACGTCCAGCTAGTCTACATGTGCAAGAATGTTCAGGGAGTACCACACCACCAGGCTACATCTACCGCTTCAGTAAAAGCTCGCAAAAACAAATATAAGTATAATTTTTTTAAAATAAAAAACAGAATTAAAAAATCCGGGGATCATTCTGGGGAATTAATATACTCGGACCTGGAATAAAATTACCCGACCCGACCCCAACCCCGAAAATTCCGAAAAATTTTCTGAGGTCGGATAATTAAATGATATATCGGGGAAGAGGCCGGGGATTGAGGTCCCCAACCCGACCCCGGGATTTTGACATCCTAGTCATAAACCTTGGTTACTTTCAATTGCATAAATCAAAAATTCAAATCGCATCAAGCGAAGATATTTTTCATTTTATAGAAACTTTTGAACATATCTCCGATTATAGTACCTCTACACTCCCCACCTTTCCACGATTAATGCAAATGAACGCATTTCAATTTGGATCATTTACTATTGTTGACTCTTACCGTGTCTTCTTCATTTTGTCGAAAATCAAAATTCCTGTTCTTTTTTTTTTAAATATAGATTAATTATATATAATATTTTTCATTGTTGTACACTTTTAAATGTCTAACCACAATTTAGCAAAAAAAAAAGAAAATTGTTTACAAAACTATCATTCAACTAAAATTTAAGATGATTATATCTTCAGCTCACCTCTAAAGCTAATTATTGTAAAAAGCTATAACAATCCAAAACGGGTTTAAAACCTATATATATGCCACAAATGATTTTAAGGAAAATAACAAAAAAAATCCCACAAAAGTGAGTCGTCAACATCCCACCAGATATTGCGTGAGAAGAGAGAGTGATTTAATTTTTGAGCAATTCTATATTTATAATCAAATTCTAAAACCAACTCCTTACATCTCAGCAAAAATCCACTACAGAAGAAATTAAAAAATGAATAAAGACAGTTACAATGCATAACATAGTAATTATATCTCTAATAATATTTTGACAAATTAAGTTATAACACAGAGTTATCATAAATGGATTATAGATATAGCATTATTCATAAATTTTCTTCCAATAAAAGTTCAGTAGGCTTCTAATTCGAAGTAAAATAAGAATACAAGCAGAAAAGATTGCATTAATTCACTCTAATAAAACCAAATTGATTTCTAAAGAACTACAAGTATATTTGTTTGTTACATCTCAACTGTAGTTAATCTGTAGAGGTGTATCAAAAAAAATAACGAGAATAAGCTTCCTCTTGTCAGTCCCGCTTCAGGGCTTTTGTGATGAAGGTTCTTACAAGCATCGATGCGAGGAAAGACAAGATTGTGATGGCAATACCTCCGAGTAAAACAAGGGAGTCATAAGCACCATTCTGCATTGTGTACACTCGGAGCCCGATGGCATTCCAATTGCTCTCCGTCCAAACAGGGTCGACCAACCCCAAGGGATCAGATGAATTTCGCGGCAACACCTTCCAACTTTCAGATTCGAATTTTAACCGGGTTGAATACGCTGGAACATACCTGCAACATCAAACTGTTAATTACAATTGGCCATGCAAGTCACCTAGCTAATTCACATGCTAAGCCAAATAGTGAACTACACTTAATTCAATCAAAAGCATAACGGCAGCATTGCTTATAAATGCAATTGAGCATGAGGCGTGCGCACACGCTTTTTCTATTTTTTATTTTTTCACATTACCCATTTCAACTCGTGTTCGAGGTCATGACACTTTCTACGCATTAACCCAGGTAACATTGAAACCAAATCCCATAACCACCAGCACTTCTCAAGGCAGCAGACATCTACTTACGAAAACAATAAATAAATAAAAAACTTCAAAACAAGAAAAAAATTTGAAGTCTGTTATAGAGAATTGATGCCTTTAGGAGACGACATAGACTGCATCAACTTATGGTTTATCTAACCTAAGTTAGGCTCTTAAGCTTGGTCGGGTCTAGGGTTTCAACAGATATTTATCTTCTAATTTCCTGTTCTCAATGAACAGGCATCAACATAATGAGGCAGTCTGTCAGGAGACGCACGATCTTAAAACAATGTAAGTGACATAGAAGTGGTCGCAGAGATGCATTGGGCTAGAGTTTCGAAATAGGACCCAAAAGACCAGACCAGATAAAGCACAATTATATTGCAATAAGTACAGCTTTAACCCAGTTCCATCACTAGCCACCTCTATCTCTTCAAATTTTTTCCTATGTCCCGCACTGAGATTCTTTAATAATTTAGAATCATCTTCATTAGGTACCTGGTTGTGGATATAACACAAACTCCCTTTCCATCTGTTTCTGCCCTAATGCACACTTCACCTTTGCTGCAACCTTGCGAACAACTGGAGATTGCATTCTCCTTCTGAATTGAAGTTATATCAGCAAGAAAATTCCAAACAAACCGAGAAACATCATCCACATATCCAGGATAAGGTTTGGAGGAAGGTTCCCCAATGACAACACCGACATAATGATTTGGGCATGCATTGGTGGGAGAAATATACTTCTTCACCAGCTCACAAGATAAACCCGTTCCACAGTCCAACAGACAACTCATAAGTTCTTCAACAAGAGAGGCATTCACATTAATGTTACCTAAAACAGAGCTATCTAAATCTTTGTTGTCATTTGCAAGAATAAAAAGGGAGCGGGCAACAAGAGAAGCAGCTGCCACTATGGCAGAAGAGTTAATATTTGCTGCATCAAAGACATGAATGAGAAATTATTAGAGTTCAGAGAGCTGTTTAATGCTCAAAATAAATTGCTGGCAAAAAAATAATAGAAGGATGTAAATAAACTTACACAAATCATCAAGGTGACTATGATAAAACTTGTTGGTGAAGGCTGTATCAAAATCCTCTAGTACAACCCCAGAAGTCATAGAGCTCTGTCAAGAGAGAAATGTAGCCTGCATGTTATACTCCGTTCAGGCATAATGTAGTTTTTAATGCTAGCAGTCATTAAGTGCCATTCCTTGTATTTCTTGGGAACTTGGAAGATACAAGCCAATACAAAAAATTTGAAGAGACTCAAAAATGACCAACAGACAAAAGCATCACAAAATGCTCCAATTTCAGTTTTTTGTTAGGTTATAAGTGTGCTACTGCACAAGAGTATTTGGAAGTGAAGTAAAAACATCTACTTCTACCAAATACAGAAGTCTCTAAGAGGATGGAGTTCTCATAATTAGAGCCAATTTCATGATACATTTTGAGGCTATTAGCAAATCCCATATGGTGGTAGGGAAAGCTTGACTACTCAGCAAGCAATGCAGTTGCACATTTGATTCTTTAAAGGACAAAGGAAAATGTAGCAGTAAGTGTTGACAACAGTGTTAGGACACCACTCTCAAACCCCTGCAAAGCTAGCATGCTTTAGCACGGGCTTCAAAAATTTAATCATCTGAACAAACACATTATATTTGAAGAATGATTTTATCACTATGCACTTGAAAGCGGCAGTTTGTCAAAAATACAGCATTTTGAATCATAACCAAAAATTTCTAGTATTAAGTCATGTTTCTTTGATAAAATTCTGTCTCTATATGCATGAAATCTTTTTTATTTTTATTTATTTTTAAATAAAAAATGCAATTCTCAAAACAATTTTATTATTCTAAACCAGAAAAACAATTAAGTTATGTCATCAAACAAAAGGTAAAATTCAGATTATATTAGGCACAAAATTCAAAACAATTATTATTTGTTCACATCCTTTAACAAAGAAATCAAAGATCACGAGATCCCTAACTCTATAATGCCAGATAAGGAACACATCCAACACCCAACAAATATCAAAATAAAAAATAAGAAAAGCTCTCTGACAGATAATAGTAAACCAATCTGCAATGGGTTTCTCAAAATCAAAATGAAAGAATATGATAAAGAAAAAAGTGAGACTCTGTCTAATTCAGAATGGGGAAACATTAACTCCCAAGGTTTCAGCTCAAACCTTTCTTAGAAATGCCATCAAAGATGATGGAGGTATCCCAGGATTTGAGGTATTAGCTGCCAAGACAGTGATGTTTTCAGATTTAAGTGAATCTTGAGCACGTGCTAAGGCATCCAATGTGACATTTATGGCAGATGAATCCTATATTAATAACAATTGGAAACAGGGAAATACAGGCCTCGTCAGTTACACGAAAAACAAATAATGAAGCAGATTAGATTAAATTGCTTATTTGAGAAGTAAATAAACTTCTGAGAAATAAAGAGTTCTCACCCCTGCAGTGTGGGTATAAAAGGTTTTGACTCCTTGATTGAAGCCCTTTCCAACAGATCCAATTTCTATGACCTTTATAAAATATCCACCAAAATAATTATTAGTTCCTTAATGTTGAGTACCCTAAAAAGTTCTGCTTATCAGTTTTTCATTTATATTACAGAAGCAAAGAGAATAATCAAAAGGAACAAACAAATTGAGAGCTCATAGTAGTTCATGAGATTGAACAGATATTTCTTTCCTGCTCTGTTTCCAGTCCTCCCTTAAGAATCAGACAACTAAAACAGCAAGTCTTAGTCTTAAGAGACTTCAAGAAAGACTCCACATGAGAGAACAACATCCCTTTATAATGCGCACACAAAAGTAAATAGGAAATATGCACAATCAAAAAGCAAAAGAAGGTTGAGCAACATATTTTACACAGATTCTGCTCTCTAAATTTAAATTCAATCTGACTTCACACACATCTACCATTTGTTTTAATAAAAGAGAGAGTATTCATCTATATGGTTAAAAAAGATGACATTCTGTTTATGATAGAAGAAAAAAGAGAAAAGAATTCCAATAAAAGCCTCTCCCTCTTGGCGTGTTATGTGTAGAAGAAGTGAAGTGACTTTTAACCATCTATTCTTAAACAGCAGAACTGCCTCATCTGTACAGGCAAAGCTAGGTAAAGCAGCAAATATTTGCTGGTTAATCTTATCAGTTGTGAGAAACGTTTGAAGAAAAGGCCAAAATTATATGGAACTGTCCAATCTTTGGCTTTATTTAAGGTAATTTGGCAAGAGAGCAATGGCTGCATCCAAAATGGAAGTCCAAGTGACGGACACAGACACCTCTGGAGTATAATTGAACATAAAAATTCCATTGAATTTAAGAATAATTCTAGATATATAACTAAGTAATACAATCTAAGTCATATAACAAAACTTGTCACATAGTCATTAGATGGGTGGTTCCCACTTCTTTTATTAAAAAAATCTTTAATTAATTTTTCATTTTTTAAAGATCCAATGAACTTGCCCCACATTAGGTTAAATGAGTTAGGTTGGTTGTATATCTAGTATTACTCTAAATTTAATATGAAAATTGCAAATTAATATGTATCACTAAGCATCTGGATGTGTGTGTCTATTTGCATAGCACTTTTCAACTATTGACAGCACTATGCAGTGGCATAAATCAAATTGTTTCAGAACATCGGGAGAGCTCAATTTCATCAAGTATAGAAGAATACCGTCTCAATTAACGAACTATTTAGTCCACTAACAGCATCCGATTGGAGATCAAGTTCAAGTAAAAATCGCCTGCTACCAAGATAACCCCAGGATTCTCCAGTGAGAACTAGAAAAATAAGCTGCATTAAATCCATGGAACTGTCAGCATTAAAATATTATGAAGGAAAAGCAGTAACTTTACAAGTCATGAGATTGAAAAGGGAAAGAGTAAGATCATAACCAAATGTAACACAAATTATATATATCAGTATTTAGATTGTATGCATGCTTTATAGAACAAGTCAAATTACAGCGACAATGCCATAAATAAATGGTTTTCATATATTTTGAAACCTAGTTGCAGGTATATTATAAGTTATGAGTATACACAAAGTAGCAATGGAATAATTCATGTAGTAGATATAGACACACAAAATAAGTGCAGAATGATGTCCCAATAGACTATGACCAATAGTTTTTGCTCCAAACACCACTGGAGTCGAGATTTCTTAAGGATAAACATGGAAAAGCCTTTAAAAAGGCAAAATATCCAGAGAAACACTAATTTTATTGCTGTTAACTGATACAGACTGCCTCCTTTATGACACCAGCCTAGAATCATATCCATAATAAATTTTATTCCTAGAATGTCTTGAAGAGCCCTCACATTTTCCTAGACTTCCCATACCGTGATCGTTAAAACTTCTGTGAAAAAGAGTTTGCTACAGGACTGTTCATGTTCAAGTAGATGTGTTTCTAATTATGTTGTACGGTTTCAAATTTGAAAGCATTAAAAGGAGGTCCGATGATTTTGTGAGAATACTATTTCCATGTTTGCATTTCCATTCTGGAGGGCTGGAAAATGGGAGGTTTTTCCAGCATGTTGCATCGTGTAGTGAGCAATCTTTGAAATTTGTTATAAGAGGTTGCATTCCATCACTATAAAAGGGTTGCTGATCGTATAGTTTCACGGGTGGTTACATGACAATGGATTCAAGGTTTCTTGGAGTTGTTCAAGTTTGGATATTGAGGCCTATGAGAGGGCTTTTGAGTATATTTTTTAGAGTGACAGGTCATAGGATTAAAGAGGATGCAATATCCAGAGAGCAAGAAAAATAATGAAATATTAAGTGATCTATTATTAAAAGGGTCTAAGGAGATGCTCTTCACAAAAGAGTTCTTAAAAGATTGTGAAGTGTCCTCACAGGTACTTCTGGTTGGACTACTACAGTAGGCCTAATAAACAGTGAAGAGATTGATAAATGGGGAAAAATTATTGTTTCCTAAGTGCTGTATGTACGTGGATCACCAATTCATTTTTCCGTAGCAAGTGACATATATGTCTTTTTGTTGTTTGTGATTGATTTGGAAATATTATATGCAATGAGAGATCTCTATGATTCTTGAAATGGAAAATTTGACAACGAAAAGAGCTTAATGGAAAGAATTTAACATTTGATGGGAATTGTGAGGCTACAGCAGAGCGGAGGCTTTACGGGAACTAAAGGATATATTGAAATGACCTCCTTCACAATCTTTATTTGGCAAGCAATCTGATGCAGCGGGGTAGGGGAAGAAAGGATAAGTATTCAAAGCGACTGACCCTGAGGTAGGCTCAGTAGTCACTTGACACAAAGAACAAAGGATTTGCCAGATGTCATTCTAGCTTAGGACTCGAATCCACGAGTAGAATGTCAAAAGCTTGACAAGAACAATTCACAATGGAATTAAGAAGAATACATTTATTAATTGATGCCTCATCGTGAGCTACAACCAATTATAGTGAAATAGTCCTCTTTAGAAAAGGCTAGTCATTAATGGGATATATTATTCTTCCTAAACTAACAAAACAGATAAGGAAAATCAATCCATCAAATCAAGAAGAATAAAATTATAATAAAACCAAAATCAAGAAAATCTTCAAGCAAATAAAGCAAATCTCCAACCTTTATTTAGGAAAGTGATTGATCCTGCATCACAATATGTTTCCATGCCTTCTATCAACTACTTTTCCTTTAGTTACTCTAGATGCTTTATGATGCAAGATATAATAACTTGACCTAAAACAAAACAACTTTTAGACAAAATAGGTTGGTAGTTATAGCATTCTACTGGTGATGCAACCCTTCTAGCTGTAGAAACTTCCAGACTGATTTGATGAGGAATCTAGATGATCCAGTGACATCAAGATGAAGCAGTGAAAGACAAAGAATGCTCAAGTCCCCAAAAGCCGAGAAGCTCAGACAGGAAGGAGTAAATCATTCCCACAAACCTAAAGCAATCCACCATTCTTATAGCATATCCACACACACACGGGCGCACACACAACCAACCAAAAAAAAAAAAAATTATGCTTCAACATCTAGCACATTCTCAAAATTTGTCTAATATGTGAAGACAAAATTAAGCCACAATCTAAAAGTTCTTTTTAATTTATTTATTAAAAAGTAAAAAAAAAATAATTTGATACTATACGTTACTCATAAAATCACAAGAACAAAAACAACTTAAAAACTTCAATTAAATTGATTCACTTATCAACAAATTAAGTTCAGCATATACGTATTATATTAATATGAAGAATACTATTCAACAACAAACCTGTTTTTTAAGGTCATCCAAACCATCCACACGAGAAAGAGCATCAACTCCTGCCAGCAATGAAATCAGTCCCTAGAGCCAGTCACAAACAAAAACTTTTGCACATTACTTTCAGAGAGACTAAGAAATATAAAGAAACAATATTTCAAAAGAGTCAAAGATTTGCACTTACAGATATGGGAGAATCTGCACCAATGCTTTTGTCACGAAAAAAAGAAGCAGAATCCATAGAAACCACTGAGAGTATAATGGGCTTGGACTGGTATGATGATGAAGTGTTAATTGATGGGAATGATGACCAAACACTGCCCTTCATAATCATGATACAAAAATAAAAATTAAAGCAGCAAGAAAAACACTAAACTCTTTTTCATGTCGTTATATACATTGTCCTTTTGCCAGAATATGTACAAAACATCAGCAGACATTAGCCCAAGAGAAAAAAAAATGAAACAATATTTATTTGTCAAAGATTCCTCAATCTACATTAACATTCAATTTAAATATAAAATTCAGGAGGAAAAAAGAGTTAGACCCAGCAATTGTCTTTGTGCTGGCACAGTTTCTGTTCTGGCCTATCTGGTCCAGTAAGATGGGATCTAACCCCAAAATTTTCAGATTTGACATGTCTGCCTCTGGACACAGTGCAAAGTAATTTTGAAGTTCAAAGACTTCGATATGATTCTGCAAAGAATCCACAAACTTACACAAGATATTAATGCATCCACTTTTTTCTTGGACAATGCATTCTGCACCTGAAAAGCCATATACCAACACCTACTAGACTATCTCTGCTGGGCAGATTTTTTGTTTTAAATAACTACAATTTCTGAAAAGTGTCTTCCTTCAAAGTAAAATGATGATTCACATAAGATAAATCTATCTTGTCATACCTTCACATTTCAAATGCCAATCCCTATAAGCAGGTAAAAAGACCCCAAAAGTTTTTTCAGGTATCTAATTTCTGTAGCTATCCAAACATTCTTGCAGCTATTCTGAAATTTCTATAACTCCCTAATAATCTTTTTCAGTATTCGAAAATTTTCCTACACGACTAAGTAGATTCATTCAAACCTACACTGTTATCAAAACAATGTAATCAATCCAAATAACCAACAAAATATAAGTATAATCACATGAACAAACTACCCATTACATTATCAAATTACCTCATATCAAATGCTTAAAACCTATATCAAGTGAACTAAACAAGAATAAATTGTTCAATCATCAACTAACACAAAAACAACTTGATTAATGACTATATTGGGATGACCTTTGCTAGCGTGAGATAAGAGAAGAAGAATGGAAAATGTTGAAAAGAGAGAGACGAAGGTTTTGTTTTGTGTTTTATTTGTCAATGCATTTTCATTAATTAGTATAGGAAAGTAGTGAACTGCCATTAGAAGTGGAAAAGATGGGTCACAAATTGATGGCCGACTTTAAAATTAATGCTCTGGAAATGAAAAAGACAAACATCGGCACATCGTGCATGCCTTGACAAGGAGCTTCATTTACAATGGTCGTCACACAAATTGGAAGATCAGTAATTGCTAATTATGGAATTGCACTCCAAGTCAATATGGTTCAAAAACAGCTTTAATGGAATGCTAAATCTTTCTTGGTTGCTTAGAGCAAAAAAACTTAGATGATGGAGATATGAATGCTGAACTTCGAATGTTTTGTAGGCAGTGGTGTGCTGCATGCACGTTACAAATGTCAAATAGCAGTCATTTGACCCTGTTATTATTCTTTCTTGATTCAATTCCTATAGTTTTAATATTACAAATTCAAAAAATTATATAAAAGCCAATAATCCTTATATAGGTAATGATCATTAAACCCACCAACTTATGGTAAATTAAACCCCCCAATGTTTTGAAAACAATCATTGGACACCCCACTGCAGTGACATCTGTTAATTCTAACTGTTTATCACAAAATCCCCCTTACAGTCTTGCGCTGTTAGTTTCAACAGGTTGAAATAAAATCAAACAGTAGGGAATTGAGTGATGGTTTTTCAAACATTGGGGAACAATTGATGTTTCACCATAATTTAGTGAGATGGATAAACAATTACTCTTAGGATATCATAATAATTAAGAAAGTTATTTTTCTATATTTTAAATACATATTTTTCAAATATCCTTTCATTTATAAACATATCCTGAAGTAAATAACATGTATATATTCGGTATTACATATATCTAGAGTACTTTAAAGAAAATTTAGCCGTTTTATACCGGTTACTTTTGGAAAACACAAACACTACAAGTTATGAATACCAATCACTTTGCAACTACAATTAATTACTTTCAAAGCTACAAGCACCCCAAACATAACCTTATTTCCCACTTGTAAAGATTCAATAAAACAACTAAATAAAACAAACTAGAAATATTATGGATAACAGGCAGCAAATCAAAGTTAAGAATCATTTCTAAATGTAATATTTCATAGAAAATACATTTCATGACCAACTTACAATAGTATTTACTTCTTCCTAGATATAAAATCACATTCAATAAATACATATCTACACATTGTGTACAGGGCATGATAGATTAGCAAGCCAAATGGATCATTACTTAGAATAACAACATTTGGGGAATGGGAATTCCAAGAAAACCTCACCTGTATCCACCTAAAGGAAGGCAAGTCCCTTCTTTTAAACAAGATTCTGAATCATGTGTCCCAGCCTTTGTTGTCTGGTCAAAACAAAATTCAACACAAATAGCTAGTAAGAAATCATATAAACCTTAAAATCTACCATATAAGTATTAACCATAAGAAAGGTTATATTTATATACTGACAGCAGACCAGATACCTGCATCACCAGATCAAACTCGGCCACAATATTGGTATAAGAGTTCTTTGTGTTCTCATTCTTCATCGCAGCCTGGATGGATAATTGATAACATGATATACAAATTAGTCCAATACCATACAATAACCCAGTTGAAAAGCAACAATAAGTAAAATAAATAAATAATAAAAATGTCATCAAAGATCAACTAATTAGGTGTTTAAAGAAACAAAAATGAATTCTTTGTTAAGCTTTAAAGATACATTAAATTCCATCAGATTTGAAATATTCTATGTAAATCTAACAATTTCATAGATATACAAAATGCCTCATTCAATGAAGACAATGACACCACAGGTCTTTCATTTTTTAAAACAACCTAGATATCCTCAAAATCAGTAAGAGAATTTAAATCAAACTAGGGCCCTAACGAAACTGTAGAACCTTAGTTTGTGCCTTTTTGCCAGATAGGTAACTATGAGGAATTGAAGCTCAGCACTTGTAAAGCCAACAGGATAACTAGCTAGCCACCTTGCTAATCCCTCAAGTTAATATAGACCCTATTCTTGTCATATGTAGATCCACATGCCCCTCGATTTTTCAACAACAAATCACATCCAAAGTAGTTTTCCATACAAGAACAGAAACACAAACAAGAGCGTTTCTCACCAAAAATTTAAGAACCAAGCGCAATTTTGTTAGGCAATAAATACATCCTATAAAGCTAAAAACGTAAGTACTCTATGTATTTGCATCAGACCATTGTAATAAATGAAACAAATTAGCAAAAATCATCAAAATCTATTTTAGTCTGTAATATTAAAGCACTTGCGCAAGGACTGTATTCTTAATTTTCATAATAAAATAAAAGCTCAATGCATAATACTAACAGTTGTAATATACGGGAAACCCAAAATCATAAAAGTGATACATAGTGAGTCAAGCACTATTTTAAACTGACCAATTACCTCCTGCAAGGTCAATGTACTACTCTCAGGGAGTAAGAATACAGGAAATTCATAAGCTTTCCACATAATTCCAGACCCCTGCAGATACAAAACTATAATGCTTTAGCTTGCCAAACAGAACGTGAAAGACAGTCCTACGCACCAATTCTGCATTCAATCTAAACTGGTATGTTCATTGAAAACTTTTAGCCAAGAGAATAAGGTTTCACCATTACCCATAAAAGTAATAATAACAATTCTAACAGTTATTTATGTTTATCTTTCTTTAACAAATGCAATGTTAGTATATGCTGACCAATTGATCAGAATCATCCCACTACGAATTCACATGGAAAAAAAAAAAAAAGAAGCCAAATATCTAATCACTAGTTTTGGATGAACAGTCTCATGAAAACTTAACATATCACATGCCATCTTACTATTGCATTAAGATATTGTTGAAATGAAGTGGCTGGTAAACTAGTAGTAGATATCAAAGGTTCTGGAAAAGGCTTGATACAAGAAGCTTCACAAAGTTTGATCAGTGGTCCAAAACTCTATGCAGTTTTATCTACTTGTGGATTAGTAGCTTACAATTGGGTTCCATTCATAGTCGATACTTTGATAAGGTGCAAATTCAGAGAGTGGAAACTTTTGAGTTGGAGAGAATCCTAGAAAATTGAAACATCCACCGTCAGCAGCATTTCACAGTTATTTCCTTCAACCATGTTTAGATTTGTACTAGAAGACAGAAAGAGTAGATAACAGAATTTACCCTTTAATTTATTTCGAAACTCAGCCCCTGATTCAACTAAAACACCACCAATGTTCTCAGCAAAACTTGCATCATTTGATACTCTGAAACAGAAATAGAAATCTGACATTTTATCAAAGAGAATCATTCTTGAATGAATTGATATAAGAATCACCCCGCATATTGATAACCAATAGCATTAAAATAAAAAATAAAAAATAAAAAATCTATGCACAGAACACTTTTATGGAGTGCATGTTCTTCTCCAAATAGATTCATGTACAAGCAACTAGCTATTTGACAGAAACCTTCATTGAGAAACCAAGTTTAACCTCCAAACATATGAACAGGGAGCCATGGCCAACAACCTTGCCTTATGAACAAAGACACAATTATTCAGTGACAGCCCCACAATATTTAATTTTTAGTTCTACGTAAAAAACGACTTTGCCAATAGAAGACAAAAAGAGGATGTGATAGAACCAGAGCAGAAACCACAAGTCTCTCAAACTCAATTAGTTCAATGAATTAAGGTTTAGAAAACAGCTGTTGGTTACTAAAGTCAAGTCAAAGTTTTCCAATCACATAATATCTGAAAACATTTGTCCCCAGACTTATAATGAATGCTATTTGTTTCTTTTAAAAGAAAATATAACTAAAAAAGGGGAAGAAAAATGATAAGATTCCCAAGCACCAATCAATTCATGGTGACCTAGTATAAGCAACCTGGTAGTCTACGTATTCAATAAACGTCCCCAGAACATCATTCCACATGAGCAGTGTTACACTTCCCAAAATTTTATTTCAAATCATGCATCCCAAATGACGTCGCATTGAATTAAAATTATCACATCATTCATTACATCATCACATATACCACTTGGTAATTATTAATTAAGTACACATCATTTGAGATGCAAAATTTAGTATCCCATTCAGAAAAAGCATCATTATTCTATTCCACAAATGCATACTAACTAGCTCGGGAGGTAACTTACTCCTTATTAATCAAAGACCTCGGATCAAACAACACTCGCATCATGAAGGGGAATTTATGAGATGGGAGAGGAATACCTCCAGTTTTGTAGCCTAATTTCTTATTCCGTTTGTATGTGCATATTTAATAGAATATGAGTTAGTACAACCGCTATGTCTTATATTTCACATTCCCCTATCTGTATCTTTTTCATATTTCATTTCCCCCATTTTTAAGAGAATAACATAAATACATTCATCAAAATATTCTTAATATGAAAGATAAATTTAGACCAGGTTTAGATAGTCTCCATCTCTCATACAAACTCATTCTAGAACTCAAGTACTATAGTTTGCCTCCTATCTACAAGCTTAAAATCTTTGGGTCAAATGGTAACAAACCATGGTATCAAAGCCAGGCTGATCAAGTTACCTTATATTTAAATCCTTCCATTGTATTGATAAATTAATATAAGTTGTAATTATAGTTAAGATTGTATTCATAGTTGCGATATTGCTTAGCTTACATGCAAGTGCACAAGAGAGGGTGTTAAAGCTTGAATGCACAGTTAAACTTTTACTATGAGCTTAAGTTTTAGGTCCAGCAATAAGATAACACCTATTATGTAAGTTATCACCTGTTATATATGCTTTCCATTTCTAGATCTTGAAGAAGACATGCACATTTGAACTCTTACGTATTGGTTGCTAATTTGATTTTATTATACTGAAAACAGACCATATTTCACAAGCTTCATTATCATCTCAAACGGAATCAACTGGCCCATTTGTTAACCACCCTACCCACCAATTATCTCTCTCTAAAATTACATTTAGATTCTTGATAATTTTGCTCTACAGTCTTAGTCTCAACATCTTTGAAATTATTCATCATTAAACAAATAGTGAATAATAAAACTCACGATGTCACTCTAAAAAGGATCAAGAGTCAAGACCCAACCCGCCAAAAATTAAAATAAAAAGGTCGGCGGTTAGGCACATTGCATGCCTTCATAGTTGAATTGATCAGGATAAACCAGCTCTGTTTCTATTAATTAAAAGAAAAATCGAGTGTATAACAAAATTAATACACATGAATGATCATATTAGTCAGTTCATTGCATGTCTTTCCACGCTATTGACAATTTGCATGCCAACCAAATCAAGAGAGCTAGTGAATTAAAACTTGCTCATTTAATGACCAAGTTTGTTTATTCTTTTGAGTCTTTTTAAGTAAAGAAACTCACCTTGGGGCACAACCAAGTACACCAGAACTATAAAGATATCCACCTAAACTAAAGTTAAACAATAATAAAATAAAGATAAAAATGAACAGTACTCTAAAAGATCTAGAAAAACAAAAGCAACCATGAGGATGATTGTGGTGCCCACAGACACAGGGCCGTTCAGCTTAACCACTGCCTATTCCGCTCAAGCCACAGACAGAGAAAACAAGCACAAACAACTGAAAATCACGCCAGAGTTATTAATCTATAGGATGTGGAGATTTTTGTAATAACTGAGTAGTTCATTTGAGTAAACGGTTTACTCAAATTTATCTTAGAATGTAAACATGTAAAAGAGTTTTTTTTAATCTTAAATACTAGGCCACAGCTAATGTAACTCACAAATTGATTGGCAGTACTTCAGTGGTCCAACAAGATTAATATTTCATGACATCAAAGAGTTGTGAGTCTAGATCAAACTCTCTTACACAAGTTTAACTAGTGTTTGAGCAAGTAAAAGCTTGCTCAAGTTCATTTATCATCAAGTAGAGAGATGATCAAACTGAAAATTGAGCTTTCTTAAAAAGTTATACTCGGCTTAATGAGATTCATGAGCACATTCTTTAGTTTACAACCAAAAGCATAAACAAAAACAAAACCACAAAAACAAAAACAAAAACACAAGCACAAAAAAAAAAAAAGAAACGAAACCAAAAAAAAAAAACAGCAGGAGAGAAAGAAAACACAGTATAATGTGTAATTATTGGGAATTTGCTTTATGTAAACAGTTATTTTTTGGTAAATTTCATATGTTTCAGTATAATGAATTGAATCAATTTTAAATCCTATAAAAAGCTCGTTAAATTGACATCTCAATTCCTTTATTTACCCTACGTTGTCATTATGGTCTAAATTTTGGAAATTGCTCTCTGTTTTTGAAAAGCACTAAGGAAACCAGGTTTTACCCGAGCCAATTTGGACGCAATGTAAGAACAGGGCAGAACTTGAAACTAAATTACACCAATAAGATAACCAAGGTTTAAAAGCTTAATGAGTCAAACGTATAAAGCCCAAACAAATCCAAGAAATCAAAACTTTTGAGCAGGCCCAAACATTGTTCCAGAACCTATAACCCAGCTGGCCTTAAATGTTTCATCCTTATATATAATTTATTTTTCATAAGAAAAAATAATCTAATGATTTCAAACTGCAATATATTGGATACTTAAAATAAACACCTTCATTCCTCATGGTTTCTAACCAGTCCCCAGTAATAAACCAATAAGCTCAGCCTACACATCATTCCTTCTTTAAAAAAGTGCATGCATAAATAAATGATTACCAAATTGTCATTACATAAACTAGCTTTATCCAACTTATAAAATGTTAGATAAAGCATATGTTGGTACTTTAAAAGGAGATAGAAGTTTTAGCCAAAAACCCCTAGAAGCTAGTTCATCAACCCAGAGTAATGCAACCTAGCAATTTGAGCATTAAGAGATATCACAAAGTAAAAACTAAAAATAGCATAGATTTAGTTTTGACACCTACAAATAGATTAGACTTCAGATTTAGGGGAAGATCTAGAACCAAATTGCAGCTTAATACAAACTCATGCAACTTAAAAAGAAATTCTTTTAATTGCCGTTTTTACATATGCATCTTAATCTCTTAATTTTTAAATCCATGGTCAAATATGTTTAGTGATAGAAACGCTATGATAGAAAAACCAAGTTGTACACCATCCAAGCACAAATTTTAATTTATTTTTCAATTCAATCATCTCTTATAAGTTAAAAATAACATCGAATTTCTATTTATTATGTCACAAAGACGACTCAAAAAGGCTTTCTGTACTGAAGATATCAATTTAGATCATAAACAGATTACTTTTGTGGCAGATACATGTAAATCCAAATCAAAATCAAATTATGAACATTGCATTTTGAATTCAATTCAATTTAACAGATCTCCAGTATCCTGATAATGATTTCAACACTTCAATCAAAATATCTATCGTATAAGCATCAAATGCCAAAGACCTCAAAAAAATTATTTTATTTATTTTGCAATTTACAAAAATACCACCTATAGTAACAGTTATAACTCAAGTTAAATTGATTCTAAAGTGTTCATAAAATTTATAATGTTGAGAGCTATCATCTACTATACTTTGCACCAAAGTCAATGACCAAGGAATGTGAAATAAGTACAAATACAGTATCATTTTTGTTCACTGGAAAAAAAAGATCACCTAAGCAACCATTCTCTAATAACTTAAGGGAAAGACTGTACAAGCAAGCCAAAACAATAAAATAAAAATATACAAGTTCAAGTATTAACAAGTATACATGCCTATTGAAGAAATCTTGAACTTCATCCGGTGACACCAAAATAGCAGATGGTTGAGTTAGCTCATTAGCATTCCTAAAGCTTATAATTGGAGCCACAACCTTCTCTCGTCCAGGATCTGAAATAGAGGAATGGTCCAACGTTTAATTTAAATTAAATAAGATTCCATCGAATCATGAAATCATAAGATTTTGGGAGAGAGAACAACAAAGTAGGAGAAACATCAAAACAGAGGGGAAAGAGAGAAAGAACACTAATGTATGGTTTAAAAAGTAAATGAGAGAATATTGAAAAACAATTATACATTATAGGCATAGAACAACCAAAAATCATTCAGCTAGCAGTTTACATATTCAAACAAAATAAACTTGTTACAACGAGTGCCATGTCATCAAGTAAGTTATAAGTACAAAAAATACTACTTTCCATAAGCTTTTTTCTTCATTTAGAATGTGGCATCATATAATCCTATTTTAAGCCCTTACATAGACTCACTTTAAAATCCCAAACAATATAAAAGGGCCTAAACTTTACATCCAAAAGAAGACGCAAAATTACAGTTAAAAATAAGAACAAAAAAAAAAAGCTAAAACTTGGCCCGTAGTCATACATGAATATACTACTGACTGAGTCAACCTCACCCCACCCAAGCTTGGCCCTATAAAGTACATCTTGACACAGGCCACACTAGCCAACAAGGTATGCAGGCACAACGGTTTCGGACTGCTAGGTTTACAAGATTAATAATAGCAAAAAAAAAAAAAGAAAATGTGAACATAAAATCCCACACTCCACTTTCAAGCTGGGCCCCATGGGTGGGTGGGCTTGTCTATAACACCCTGGCTAATATCCTTTTATGTTCTTCAATCAATTTGAGAACAACTTATGTGCATGCATGAACTTCTGGCTACAATTATGTTGTTTGAACGTGTTAAAATAAAATAGTAAGCTCTTTTTTAGGTAGGTAGTTGATAAAGGATGATTTAAGCCATCATTTGAGGTACAATCTGGAAATAGAAAGGCCTTATAGGAGTCAAAGGAAACAGACAGGAGGAGTGCTTGTTTGTTTTGAGACAGAACTATTAGACTCAGCAAAAGTTAAATGAAGAGGAAGCAGGAGAGGAGGAAAATAATAGGTGTGGTAGTTTGGTCCACATTTGGCTATTGAAAAGTGGGGGAAGGGAAAATTTTTTGAAATGCATGGATTATTTATTTTCATTAACAAATAATTCATCTCATGCATTTTTTATAATTTATTTAGTCTGTGTAGATCTTATACCCCCTTTCTGGTATAAACTAACAGAGATTATGGCATGCAGCGATGTTGATATTTTCTAAACACATGATGCTTATTCAGTATTAAACAAAACCTCAAAGGCACTGGTGATAATTTCCTGAAAAAAGTTGGTTTGAGCTCAACCCAATCTTTTGAATCTTATATTCATAAGATAGCTTAAAGCAACTTTATCGGAGGATAACAAATGATAGATGTCAAATTAAGTTTCAATAAATAAACCTCCTATTAAATTGAATAAAACCAAGATAAATCATCTTTATTTTTGTTTGCCTATTCAGCTTCCTTCTCTGCTTAAATCTCCAAACAGCTTTGTCCCAATATACCTAGTCAAATTATCATTTAATTACAACAATAAAATGATCTCATGAAATATTCTAAAGGTAAATTGCAATCACAAAATTAATGAATCCAAGAAGAATCTTACTTGAACAGCCAATTTTCCCAGAAAGATTGAGTAACCGCACACAGGGCGATCCATCAATAGCCATGTACATTGAATCCCGGAGATCAGGAATTGACTCCATTGAGCTCAACTCTCCAAAATTTTCCAAACAAGAGAAAGTTAAATAAAAAATTAATCCAAAAATAATAATGAAAATAGTATAATCAATAATGCCTTTTTTTTCTATTCTCTTCCCCACCCCCCCTCTCTAATTGGAAACAACAGAGATTGTGTTTAAGAAGAACAGCAAAAGCACAAAGGTGGACCAAATGTCCATTATCAACGTATATTCTTTATAGTGGCAAAAGATTTATACTATCTATAACACAATCTAAGAAAGAGAACAAGCATAGGTAAAAACTGCAGTAAACATTCACATACATATATTTATATCATCAACATTGAGCTACCAATGACAATCACCAACCTCAATAACAGACCTCTATTAAACCTAACCACGAATTTTAAACCTTCCATATGTCATTATTTAAAAGATGATGAGCAAATTCAAATTCACTTAACTCAATCCACCATTGCCCAAAGTACAATTTTGATGAGCGTAACGTGCTTATTAGCTTATTCGTCTAAACCACAAGGGTTGGGCTTAACGGTGAAAACCCTTTGTTTTGTTGCAACTATAAGCAAAGGTTGGATTCCTTGGCCACTTACATGGGATACATATATCCCATAAATTTCCTAGCTACAAATGTTGTAAATTTTGATAGTAGTTCCAGTTTAGAACTCAGTGAACAAGAGAATAGTCAAGATATTTCTAGGTAGAAAAAGTAAATAAATAGCCCATTAATCTAGGAATTTATTTCATAAAGCTACACAAACTATACACTTCCAAATGATATATTCTGCAACTGTAGACCTTTGAAATAGTTTCATACAGAGTAATAAACTTATCAGCAGAGACAATTCCTTTGCTTAAAACTACTGTCAGGACATCAAATCTCTACATTCAACCTAGCTGCAGTGAAAAGAAAATGAAAGGCCGAAGCAAATATGCACGGCTTAAAAGGAAGGAAGGAGTTCAATTGGCCCAATAACAAAGTTTATTAGCCTATTCTATGCAATATAAATGAGATGAGAAATAGCATCAGTTAAGAATAAGCACACAAAAATAACATTGTTGGTATAGGGGGGTTATTGCAAAATTTGTTCTAGTACAAAAATTAATTCAAAATTCAGACCAAAACTCATTGAATGATCTCCTATTCCAAAATATACAACCTCTTGATAAAGAAAAATAGAAATGGAAACAAGAAAGAAAGCTTTGATCCATAACTGATATTAAAGCAATCAAATACTTTGACAAAAGAAAATTTTCAGATATATAAATAATTATTATACCTTTTGCAAAGGTGCAGGCGAAAACAAGTGCAACGAAAATCGTTAATGCAAACTGCAAGCAAAGATAACGGCCCATGGATGATGCTTTGTACGAGAACAAAGTGGCCATAACACTGCACATAAACACACAAATCAGTCGGCCATTAACATTTCATGAATCGAAAATTAAGTATTCAAAGGAAACACTACAGTGCATTAATAGCATAGCATAACCTTGAGCTGTCCACTTGCATCAACTGGTCTACTATTCATAACCTAGATCAATCTCCCGTCCCGACCAAGCCAAGTAGATCCTCCATATCCTAGGGTTATTGCAGCTACCAAAATGAAGTCTTAGGCCATGAAAGTTAAATTTTCGAATTCTAGGGCTTGCGCAGCTTCGCAAGCAATGGCCTGATGACGGCTTGCCGCCTTCCAACGTCGACGTCACCTGCGAGAGGAGGGGTTTTGACCGCAAACGCGAGCCGTGAGTACTACTGTAGTCGATTAATATTTCTGAATCCAATATTTATGTTTGTTGGGCTAATATCACGACTATCCTTCAAGTTTGATTATCTCCCAGTGGTCTCTTATTTTTAAGTGAGTTTTTAATTAGTCCTACATTAAAAATAATAATAATAATAAATAATTATGTCATACTCTCCTTGGGGCATGCTTGAGAGGTAGGATAGAAGAGGATACCAATATTTTTTAGAACTTCTTGTCCTAAGCTTTTAAAAATCAATTATTATTATTATTTTAATTAATAATAATATAAAAATAATATAATATTATAATTTTAAAATAATTTATAAATAATAATAAATAAATATATTATACTATTATTAATAATTAAATTGCTTAATTAACAATTAATAGAATTAATATCATAAAAATATTATATTAATATACTAATATAAAAAATTTATAAACAGTGATACTATAATTTACTTATTAATTATATTACTTAATTAATAATTTTAGATAATATATTTTAAAGTACAATTATCTAATTAAAAATTTTAGTAAATTACATATTTTATTATTTTATTAAATTCATTAATGTAAATTTTATTTTTATTATTAAATTAGAATGTGTAAATATTTAATCAATATTTTAATTATATCTATACTATTTAATTAAAAATATTTTTAATATATATCTAAAATTTCATACTTATTATTATTAAAATATAATATAAAATTGATATAATAATTAATTCCTAAAGTAAAAAAACTTTGCTTTATTATCGTTATAAAAACATAATAAGTATTTAAATATTTTTAATCTAAATATTAAATTAATATTTATTCAAATTAAACTCCAATAAAATTAAATTAGTTTATATTTAACAACTGGTTTCTCAAAATTTTATTAGATACTAATATAGTGCAATCTCATACTATATCAAATATAAGAGGCTACTGTTTATAGCTCAGTCTAATATAGTGCAGTCCTTATCTTAATCTCATACTACTCCCAAACACAGCCTAGCAATCTAATAGTTCGGCAACATAATTGAAGGACCTAGCAACAAAATATAACAATCAACATAAAAATTCAATGATGCACCAACTTGCGCTCTAACAGCTTGATGGTTGCAAATCTACCTGGTATTAGATTATGACATAACAAGTTTTTAAAATATCTTTGTTAAGAAATCTACTTAAACATAAAGCCACGTCCACACTAACAAGGAAGGGTAAACAAAATAACTACCTTTAACAAAGAAATGTATGTTGTCCATTAAATAATGGTAAACTGATATTATAATATATATATTATCTTTTAAAGTTATCGATTTCACTTAGGGGTGGCAATTCGTGTTCGCGGGTCATGTTCGTGTCGTATCGAGTTATGACACGATAAAGATTGACCCAACATGAACACGACACGATTATTAAACGGGTAACACGACACGACACGCTATGTCGAGTGTCGGATTTTCATGCTGTCGAGTGTCGACTTTCATGCCTTCAAGTGTCGGATTTAATGTTGTCAAGTGTCGGATTATGTCGAGTGTCGGATTTTATATTGTTGAGTGTTAGATTCCATACCGTCGAGTATCGGCTTTCATGCCTTCGAGTGTCGGATTTAATGTTGTCAAGTGTCGGATTATGTCGAGTGTCAGATTTTATACTGTTGAGTGTTAGATTCCATACCGTCGAGTGTCGGCTTTCATGCCTTCGAGTGTCAGATTTAATGTTGTCAAGTGTCGGATTATGTCGAGTGTCGGATTTTCATGCTGTCGAGTGTCAGCTTTCATGCCTTTGAGTGTCGGATTTAATGTTGTCAAGTGTCGGATTATGTCGAGTGTCGGATTTTATACTGTTGAGTGTTTAATATTTTTAAATTTAATATTATTTTGTAATCGTATCAATATTCGTGTTATCATGTCAAGTCGTGTTATTCATGTTACTCGTGTCATAAACGTGTTGGTGTCATAATCGTATCGTGTCATAATCGTGTTCGCGTGTCGAAGACTCTCAACTCGAACATGACACGATTATTAAACGGGTTGATATCTTCGACACGAACACGACACGAGCACGAATAAGCCAAAACCCAAACCCGCTTAAACTCGTGTCGTGTCAAGTCATGTTCGCATGTCGTGTCGAAAATTACCACCCATAATTTCACTATGATTTAATATGTAATATATATTTTTAAAGTTTAAAATTATTTAATTTATCATATTATTTTAAATGTATAATATATTTTAAGTCTTGAAGTGACCAATTATTTTTACAAAATATAGTAAATTTTATATCTTTGTTAACATGACTCTTGATATATTTTAATTGATAGCCATTAATCTTTAATAATTTGAAGTAATTAAAATTTCACTTACAATGAACTCTGTTAGTACATGTTCAACTCAGTTGTTAGATAATGATCAATAAATCTGAATTCAAACTCTTTGATGTTCTCTTGTGATCAATCTTCAATCGTCATGATGAGGATAATTTATCCAAGGTTCAAATTATTAGATGAAGGATTTCTACTAGTTCAAATGATGTTGACAATGATTTCTGTAAGTTTCAAAATTATGAATTTTAAAACTCAAACCGTCAGCCTTTATCTCTTCATCATTTTCTTTGATCAATCGTGTGGCCATAAGGAAGGCAATAGCATGTTAAAGGCATCCAAATTGCGATCCAAGTGAGAGAGAGAAGATTCAAAGAGTTACTATATTTTGTTGTGAGGAATATTTCAAGTTGAGAGAATATAGTTCAGGAGGAATAAGATTATTGTGGCTAGACGCTACAACAAAGGGAGTCTGTCGCAGTGGAAGTTTGTAGTGTAAGTCCTAAAATAGGCATTAGAGCGGAGGGAGTCTGTAGACTATAAGTCCCAGTGTAATCTTTTTAACATAGTGAACTCCTCAGGCTTGAAATTGCCTTCGTTGATGTAAATAATTGAGAACCAAATCATATTAAAACTTCACAGTCTAAATTTATTTTTACATTGCTTGTTATCTGTTAATATGATTGTGTTTAAACTTCTTCAATGCAATTTGGTTATAACTAATTTGGTCTAACAATTATGAATATGGAGTCCAACGAGGAATCCCTTGCTTGATAGAGCTTGAGTTTAGAAATCCAAGAAAGCAGTATTGTAGCTTTACCCCACAAATTAAAATGCAATTTAGCATTCAACAACATAAAATTAATCATATCATTTAATGTTTAATTTTTTCTTTCTATCTAACCATTTTGTTCAGCAGTATAAAATGTGTATCTTTGAAGTGTAATGTCAATGCTTTTCATAATATGGTACAAATTCATTTGAAAATTAGTCACCAAATCTATCACTATGAAACATTTTGATTTTCTTTTCCTTTCGATATTTTATTTCAACTTTATAATGTTTAAAGAAATTAAAAGCTTCATCTTTATCGGACATTAAATATACATAAGTATATATTGTTAGAAAATAACATGCAATCCATAAGGATAAAAGACAATAATAATTTAAATTAACTTTAAATTAAAATTATTGAATCACCACTTGTTTATCAAGAAGAATTCGTCAGAGCCTGTGTATTGCACAATATCCTTAAAACATATTTGCCTTATTTACTAGGTGCTTGAGAATTCTACCAGCGTTTGTCTTCCAGGATACAATGACGACTAGTAGCAAGAGAAGCACTACTCTTCTGTTTAAGCGAACTAGAAACACTTCAAATTCTATCGCGAACTTTAGAACTAGAAACTAAGAATTTAAGAGAGCAAGAGAGAAAACAAGCTAGAGAGAGAGAGAGAGAGAAAGAGAGAGAGAGCTAACCTGTGGTGTGTTTTTCAAAATAAGAGAAGACCTCCTTATAAAGGCTAAGGCAATTGTAACTTATAAATTTGAAACATCAACTTTTATTATCTCAAAATTAACTTGTATTTAATACATGAGAGTTCATTAAATACATGAGTTATGAATTTGATAAGACTTCATAATAACTAAGAAATTTGTAAAGACTTCTAACATCAATTTTCATTTACTAATTTTTTAACAATCCCCCATATGAATGAAATTGATTGAAAACAGACGTATGCTTTGACCTGGTGATAGAGTCAATGATCAAAACTTGCATAGGATAGGTAGGTGATATCCTTTGAACCTTCCCTTCTCAAAGCATATTTGCTTTAGTGACAAATCAATAGACACGAAGTCCTTGAACTATTCTGTCATTTATGTAAACGATGATATACTCCACATATGAATCTTTCCTAGAATTCCAATTCTCACTATTATGTTCATTTTGACCGTGAACAAACCCTGACTCTGTTAGAATTTATCAAGATTTGAGCCCTAAACAATTCTCTTAGAAGCGGCCCACTTCATTCTCAAATAGGTGATTTCTTATCAAAGAGTAACCCGCATTTCTCCGCTTAGATTTTCGACGTGTAAGCATAATTAAAAGCAATGTTTAACCTTTTTCTTACGGGCATCACTATTTTTATCATAGGAATGGACAAATGGTTACTCTTATACGGTGATCTATCTAACTCTTTACAACTAGGTTGTCCATTTAAACCTAGATCTTAGATCTCTAGTCAACTAGGTTGTATCTGACTTATTCTTTCATGGGCTTCAGTCCTATTCCTCTAGATGACTTATCAATTAGCTCTCTATTTAACCATTTAGTTTGTGGATTCGCAAGATTATCCTTAGAGTTTATGTAGTCCACAATGATAACTCCAATTGAGAGTAATTGCCTAATGGTATTATATCTACGATGAATATGTCTAGACTTACCATTATACAAGTTACTCTTTGCCCGTCTAATAGTAGATTGACTATCACAATGTATACATATTGGTAGCACAGGCTTAGGCTAATCTAAAGCTATAATCTCAGATTCCATCGTGGATCGGGCTATAACCGTTTGTTTAGAAGATTCCATGATACAGTAGCTCCATCTAGTGTGAACACATACACACTAGTAGATTTAAGTCTTTTATATCAGATATCCAGTTTGCATCGCTGTATCTCTCTAACATTGCAAGATATCTAGTATAATGTAGTTCATAACTATGAGTATATCATAAGTAAATCAGTACTTTCACAATACCTTTACAATGCTTGGCACTTGGATTACTCGTGTATCTACTTCGTCCATTGATTGTACAGGTTATATTAGGTCTTATACAACTCATCAAGTATACTAGACTACTAATCACTCTAGAGTATTCTACTTATGAAATACTTTCACCTTTATTTTTATATAGGTGTTGACTTAAGTTTATCGATGTCTTAGATACTCCAGAATCATCTTTGTTAAATTTTTCTAGAATCTTATCTACGTAGTGTGACTAACTAAGCATGAGTCTATCAAAAGTTCTTCTAATTTTAATCCCCAAAATCACATCAGCCAAACCCATATCTTTCATGTAAAATTTTGAATTCAACATATTTTTGGTAGATTTCATTATCTTATCATTATTACCAATAATGAGCATGTCATCAACATAAAGACACAAAATGACGTAACCATTTTTAGTATAATTGACATAAACACATTTGTCATACTCATTAATTTTAAGCCCATTTGCAAGCATCACATTGTCTACCATTATTTTGGTGCTTGCTTTAAGCCGTACAAAGACTTCACCAATTTGCAAATTTTCTTTTCTTGTCTAGGAGCAACAAAACCCTTAGGTTGTTCCATATAGATGTCTTCACCTAAATTACTATTAAGAAAGTCTGTCTTTACATCCATTTGATATACTTCAAGATTCTGCAAAGCAATAATCCCAAGTATCATCTTAATGGAATTTGCTCTTGTCACTTAAGAATATCTATCAAAGTAATCTAGCCCTTCTCATTGCCTATAACCTTTGATAAGAAGTCTAGCCTTATACTTATCAATTTATCCATTTGCTTTCATTTTCCTCTTGAAAATCCATTTATAACCTACTGGTTTGTATCCCGAAGGAAACTCCATAAGTTCTCACGTATGGTTTTGCATTATGGAATCAATTTCACTCTTAATGGCTTCTTTCTACAAAGCTTCCTCCAAAGCTCACAGTTTCTTTAAAGCTTTTATATTCATTTTCTAATATATAAACCAAAAAATCTAGACCAAAATATTTTTTTGTTCTCGCTCTTCTACTACGTCTAGGTTCATCTTCAATAACTTATTCTTGGTCCTGACCATCCTTATTGATAGCATCATAAGTTCGTTTCGATGAACTTGATCCTCATTTATATTTATACGAAAATTGTGCTAAAAGAACGATGCATTTCTCGATTCAATTATTGTGTTTTTATGTATATCTGGGATTTGCGACTCATACACAAGAAAACAATAAGCACTACTATTATGAACATATATTATGAAAATGCAATCAACTATTTTTGGATCTATTTTCATCTTCTTAGGTGTAGGTCCCACCACTTTAGCAAGACACTCCCACACTTGTAAATATTTATAAGAAGGCTTTCTTCCTTTCCATAATTCATAAGGTGTCTTTTCATCTTTCTTGTAGGGTACCTTATTTAAAAAATAATTAGCTAACAAAATAGCTTCCCCCTATATGTTTTGAGGTGACCCAGAATCCAACAGCATTGCTTTCATCATTTTTTTCAAGGTACGATTTTTATGCTTAGCAACTCTGTTTGACTAAGGCGAATAAGGTGGCGTGACCTCATGTATTATTCTATGTTGTGCATAAAACTTACCAAAAGGTGATTCATACTCTCCAACACAGTCACTTCTAATCACCTTAATCTTTTTACTAAGTTGATTTTCAACATCATTCTTATAGACAATACTCTATTGCTTCATCCTTACTTTTTAATAAATACATGTAATAATCACTACTAGAAAACATGGTTTTTACTGCACCTATATACTGCGGTTCTAAAGAGGCACAGTAAAAGAGTGAAATCTGTGGCGGGCGTGCAACACTTGCCGTAGATACTTATATTATTTACTGTAAACCTTAAAAATCGCAGCAAACCGAAACTCCTACCTTTCGTCTAATTCCCCCAATTCCCTCTTTTGATTACCCTAAACTCCTCTCTTCTCCATATTTATTTTATTAATAAAGAAGTCACCACCACCGCCTCCGAGCACCATTCTCCTACTCTTCCTTTCTCTCCTCTCGCCCAACCACCCCTCTACCAGTAAGGCACCGCTGAGTTGGTACTTTGTGGACCTCGAATTTGATTCAAAATTTGAGATCGTGAGATTGTTAGAGTCGCTGCCTAGGATTTTTGTAGGCAAGAGTGAAGAGTTGTAGCCCCTTGCCATCACTTCGCTTTGGCTTTGCCTCCTTTCTCCTTCTCTTCTCAACACACACATTCCTGGGGTTTGAATCAAGGGATTTTGGGTTTTGTAGTATTAGTTAGGGATTTTGGATTTCTGGGTCAGCTGGTTTGGAATAGTGATTAATAGGTTATAATCAATTATGGCTTTTTGGGTTAATTTTTTGTATTTTTTGGTTGAAATTTTGTGATGGCAGTGTATTGTTTGGATTTGGATTTGTTAATTGGATCTCAACCGTCGGTTGCCTTCCTCTCTGGAATCTTAGATCACGTCATTTGGAAATCTCAGTCAGTTGAATTTTTGTCAGTTGTTTTATGGTTTGTAGACATTGAACATGGATTCACAACCTTCCCATTCGGGAAGGTCATCGCAGATTGACTCCTCCTCTCCCGCCACCATCGCCACGTTAGCTCCGCCGCTGTCTTCTTCCTCGTCTTCGTTGTCGAAATCAGTCTCCGATGCCACTATCCAGAGCCTTTCGTCGATCCTCAACAACCCTAACGTCGGTAAATCTGGCATCTACGGGTTGGACGCATCTTGGGTCAGGTGGTGGTCGTCTTCCACTTCTATTTCCCTGCCCGAGTTCGCGCCGTTAGTGCCTAATAAAGTCTCATCCGAGCTGACGCGATCCGATTTTCAGACGTATTTGTCAAGTATATCCGAATCGTATCACCGGTTTGAAGATATTCGGAACCATGCCAGCAAGGAGAATGTGGATTTGGAGAGCATCGGTGGCCAGGGCGAAGCGTTAGTCGCGTGTTTGCGTGAGGTTCTGACGCTTTATTTCAAGGAGTATTTCGCTCTATCGGATGGAGCGACGTTCCGCGCAGCTTGTCCGTTCTCCAACGTGACCGAGAACAACGTGACCGAGAGCATCGTGTTTCAAGATTGTGGAAGGCTGCAGTCGAAAACGGGGTTTGAAGGAGACTATTCAGCTTCTGGACGCCGATTTGGTGGAGTCGGCACGCCATGTTCAGGAGTTGAATCTTACAAGGAGTAATTTGCTCGCATTTCAGTAGAAGTTGAGACTTATTTTAGATGTTAATCAAGCTTTATCCACCCTTAAACTGGTAATTTATTATTATTATTATTATTATTAGTATATTTTTTAATTATCCTCTTTGTTTTGTTGATTTTGTTGGTAGCTTGATTTATTTCTTATATATCAAGTGTCCAATGTGATAGAAAGTTTCGGTCCTAACTTAAACCCTATATAAAATGTATAGCAAGCCATAAGATTGTCATAAAATTAGTCCTTAGAGCTCAGGTAAAAGTTTTATGATCTTTCGATGTTTTTGATGTTGGAAAATGAGTTGGTTTTGTGTTTCTCTGTTTCTTTCAAGCAGCTTGTTGCATCAGCTGATTGTGCTGGAGCTTTGGATGTCACAGATGATTTGCAGCATTTGCTGGTATGTTGTTATCGATGGATGTAATTATACTCCATTTTTTCCCTTTATTTTTGTGAAGGTCTATTGCGTTTGCTTCAAAGAATTTTTATGTTTCCCATTATTGCATGTAAAGCTTCTTTTATTTTTGTTATCTTTTCTGAAATTTTAACATAGTGTGTTGTATCTAGTTTATGATCTGGCCTTTTCTAATGACCAAATACTTTCAACCTTTCCGGATTTAAATTTCCACTATAGTTTTTTTATCTATTTGATAGGAAGGGGATGAGCTCACTGGTTTGCATTGCTTTCGTCATCTTCGGGATCATGTAGCAGCTTCAATAGATTCAATTAATAGGTATGTTTTCAAAGTTCTATGGTGATACTAACTATGACGTTATCTATGTGTTTATTTTTGCCACCAATTTTTTTCCTACACTTCCCTCTTAATACGTGAGGGATTTGGTTGTTTATTTAGAGGAGTTTCACTGTCAATAGATTTGTGGGATTTGGTTGTTTATTTTTTTTGGTGAATGAAGCTGCAATTCTTTGTATTAATATTGATTTTCTGGAACTAGGCCGATTAGGTGCCTATTGTTACTCAACTTTGCAAGTTCATTGTGGGGGAGATGGCTATAGATTACCATGCGCCTCATGAACTATTTGGCTGCTTTCTTCCTCCCTCTAACTTTTTATTATTCATCTTTTTTAATTTCCCGGAATATGATATGGCAATCGTGGTTTTAGACTCAAAATACTGAAGCTCTAAGTTTCTTGTTTTCTTCTTTTGGTTAGATATTATTTGGATGTGTTGCTTAATATACAGTTAAGCTCTAAGTTTTTTGCTGACTTCTCAGGAATTTATCTGTGACGTGTTACTTGTAATAATGCTTGGAAGCCTGATATTTGTCAATATTGAAAGTTTTCCGGGTAAGCCTGAATGCAGTTCCTTCATCTTGTTATGGAGGATTTTTCTTTTATTTGTAACTCTTTAGTTCCTTATCAATTTCTTGTGCAGTTATGCAATTTGCACTCTGCAGAATTATTTACATTATTTGATGTGAGATTCTGCTCATTCAAGGGTCATTCTGACTTGGGTTATAGCTGTTGGTGCTAGGTTGTTATACTTGCAGTAGTCTCTTGACTCCCAAGTATGCTACTGCGCTTAGAGTTGAAAAACTACTCCTGCTGCAATGGTTTTCTTGCTACTGGATTCTGAAGACATTGTGCAAATATTAGCCGTTCATTAGTTTGTAGTGGAATATGCAGACCGTCTTGCTGGCGTTTGGATTTGATTTTAATTGAATCAGCCATGTTGTCGATCTTTTGGATTGTTAATTTTTTGGTTGCTGAATAACCTTTTTCTTTCGACAAGTTCAAGGAATTTGTCATGGGGGTGTAGGCTATGTCTGCTACCCAAGTCATTGAAGTCGATTACTATTTTAAGGGACTTCTGGATAATGATTTAGAACATTGGACAAATTTCTTTCTTTGAGATCTTCTGTTCATCATTCTTTGATGAATGAATGTTGTATCTTAATCTTATGTGACATTGTCATCTGGCTGGATTTATTCTGGCAGTTATTAAAAGCTGGTCTGCAGTTTCTTTTGTTGGTTTCATTAGTTGTGTTATCATTCTTGTTGTGCATCAATTTCCTCTTGTTCTTTTTGGATTGGTATTGGCGTTTCAATCTATCTTTATTGTTGCTGTAGATATTGATGTTTATTGTTGTTTTATTTTCATTTGTTGTTTTAAAAAAATAGCAAGGACTTTTTACTGCAGGCGAACAGCCCGCGGTAAATACCTATTAGTCACTTTTTACGGCGGGCCACAAGCCCGAGGTAAAAAAATTTGGACCATACCACGAATTTTTACGACGGGCCTTCAGCCCGCAGTAAAATCCTTTTTATCGCGGGCCAAAACCGCGGTAAAAAGTAAAATTATTTTTTACGGTGCCTTTTTATACGGCGGGCTTAAACCGCCGTAGGCCCGCCGTAGAAGGCCTTCTACCGTGGTTTTGGCCCGCGGTAAAAGGCCCATTTTCTTGTAGTGAATATTTTGTGCTATCATGGACAAAAGTAATAAAATACTTATTGTCACCTCTCGTTTGAACAAATTTCAAATCACAAATATCACTGTGAATTAAATCAAGAGATTTAATATTTCTTTCTATAGTTTTGGAAAGACGACCCTATCAATTTCGCCTTAACACAAGTTTCACACTTATGTTTTGAATCAATTTGGAAAGCAAGAATATGATTTAAATTAATTAATCTACGCAATGTATCATAATTAATATGTCCTAATCTACCATGCCATAAAAAAGAAGACTCAATCAAATAAGCAGAAGAATTAGCATTATTGATTTTGGGCTTTACAGTTATTATATCAAGTTTAAACATACTTTTACCCTCATATCCCTTTTCAATATATATACCGCCGTTGGTAAGTACAAATTTATCTTACTAAAAAACCATGCGAAATCCATGCTTATTCAATAATGAACTAGACACTAAGTTCTTACAGATTTTCGGCACATACATTATGTTATTTAAAGTCAGCTCTTTCTTAGAGGTTATCTTCAGAACCACTTTGCGTAGACCTTATACCTCAGACATGGATGAGAAGAGCTTTTCCCCATTCTCAATGGGTTCAAAGCTTGTGAATATGTATTTGTCAGAACAAACATGCATTATAGCTCCAATGTCAATCCACCATTCCTTTGGGTTGGACCAATTAGATTGACTTAAAAAACAACTGTAGATAGGCTTAGCTCTGATATGTCTTATGTGATGTTATCCACCACATTCGCTTCATTCTTTTTTTATTCAAAAATTGACAATTCGAAGCCTTATGACCCATCTTGTCATAGTTGAAGTACTTGGAACTTCTGCTTCTTGGAAATTCCACCTTTAGGCTCTAGCTTAGACCATTTACTCGGCTTACGCTTCTTTATCTTAAAGCTCTGACCATGCTCTACGACATTAGCCTTTACCATTATGGGAGTTGAACTTCTCTTCTCTGAGCCTATGTTGTCTTCTTTAATACAAAATCTGACAACAAACTCTTCCATGTTCATAGTCTTTCTCTTGTGCTTGAGATAATTCTTGAAATCCTTCCATGCAAGGGATAGCTTCTTGATCATAGTTGCTACTTGAAAGGTTTCACTGAGAACCATCTCTTTAGCATGTATTTCATGAAAGATCACTTAGATCTTTTACACTTGACTTATCACAGTCTTGGTGTCCACCATGTTATAATTAAGAAAGCAGTTCACCACAAACTTTTTGGATCTAGCATCTTTAATCTTTTACTTTTCTTCTAAAGACTCCTATAGTTCCTTAGTCGATTTTTTCTTAATATGCACATTATATAATGAGTCTGTCAAACTGTTCATAACATAATTACGGCATAAGAAATCAGAATGCTTTCAAGCCCTAAAAGTATTGACGACTTAGATATCTTGCTCATCTTCATTGAGCTTAGGTGGATTCTTAGTCAAAAACCTCGCTAGACCTAGAGTGGTCAAGTAAAATAGCATCTTTTACTGCCACCTCTTGAAATTCAGACCACTAAATTTTTTCAATTTTTCACCATGGTTCACAGGAATTGAAATCGATATAACTGGGGCAATAGCCATATTAGGCTGTTGAGTACCACTCGTAATATAAACCATTTTATAAATTAATAAATCAAATAATTTTTAATTTCCTAAACCAAACTATAGTTTGAGAGCAACCAGATAGCTTTCAATAGATAATTCCCTGGAAAGACCGGAGGGTTCACAAACAAGTCCTACTTAAAACCCAATCTCTTTAGATAGAATTTCTTTACAAGAAAATTCCCAGGAAAGATGTGGAAGGGTCACGGTTGCTTCCTTTTCAAACTTGTTATCCTTGGACAGAACTTCTCTATTTAGTTACTACCCAATCCACACTAACAAAGGATAAAAGTTCCTAACAAAATTTCACACCAAATATATATATATATATATATATATATATCTAAAATATAGTAAAAGCAATTTATATATTCAACATGCAACCTAATTATAAACCTTATATAAAGCAATAGTCTGGTATAAGATTGTTAGAAAATAACATGCAATATATAATGATAAAGGACAAAATTAATTTTAAATTAAAATTATCAAATCACCACTTGATTTATCAAGAAGAATTCGTCGAGGCCTGTTTATCACACAATATCCTTAAAAAAGATTCACCTTCTCTACTAGGTGCTTAGAGAATTCTATAGCATCTGTCTCCCAGGATACAACAATGACTAGTAGCATGAGAAGCATTACTTTCTACTTAAGCAAACTGGAAACACTTCAAACTCTATCAGGATCTTTAGAACTAGAAACTAAGAACTCAAGAGAGTAAGAGGGAAAACAAGCTAGAGAGAGAGAGCTAACCTGTGGTGTGTTTTTCAAAATGAGAGAAGACCTCTTTATATAGGCTAAGGCAATTGTAACTTATAAAATATGAATCACCAACTTTTATTAACTCAAAATTAACTTGTATTCAATACATACGAGTTCATTGAATACATGAGTTATGAATTTGAAAAGACTTTATAACAACTAAAGAATTTGTAAAGACTTCTAACATCAATTTCCATTCACTAATTTCTAACATATATAGAATAATCATCAATAAAGGTGCAAGAGTATATTTTTGTTCCTCGATAGGTTGGGCTAGATTGTTTCTCCTTTGCTGGCAATGGTGATACTCGAATGGTGGAAAAGGTTAGCTAGTTTCAAGTAATCTCTTTCTTAGGTTGGGGTGGGTATCTACAAAGGCATATTGATGCCAAAGTTACGTATTGAGAATGAGATTTAGGCTAAATAAGTAATAAAAAATATAGAAACAAAGTTTGGAAAAGAAGAGAAACAGAAAGATAGAGAGAAAATCTACCTAGTGCTCAATAATAAGAGCACTTTGGATAGTAATCTAAGTTTCTGAGTGAAGAAACTATGTTTGTATTTTGAATTTGAATGATCTTATGCTCGCATTCCTTAATGCCTAGGGGGTCATAAACATCGCCTTTTGCAAAAATGTGTGCTATTTTGGTGTGAAGATGCTCCTCCATAATTGAATTTATACTCCTCTAAGCTTGATTATTCTCCTAAGTTTTTGCCATTGCTAAGCCTTTTTTGAGCAACCGAATTTTCTTTCTTTGTAACTATTTCCCTAGCCTCTATCCCCTCCTCTCTTTTCCATTTTCATTTTTTGCTAAGCCTCCAACACTTCTCTCAAGATGTTGATGTGTTTTCCTAATGGTTCTAGCAAACTTTCGTTTTAATCTCTTTGCTAGCATATTTTCATCCTTTGTTTTACTTATTTTCTTCCTTTTTTTTAGCTAAAACTTCTATCAAATCAAATCTCTTCTCGGGGTTATACAAGCTCCCTTAGCCGTTAAATGCTTTTCAAGCCCTAAGAACATTCTATCACATTAATTACTTTAATGACCGTATTACCCTATGCTTATGGCTCTTTTGCCCTTGTCTTGGTTGCTTTTCCTTTGTTTTCTATGGGTTGTTGGGGTTGGATTTGTTAATCTTTTGCCTATCTTAAATGATTTAGCCCTTGTAAATTGTAACCCCTTCAAAAGGTGATAAAATATCTTTTTCATCTCTTAGTTAAAACACCATTAAATTCATGTATATCATAATGAAATAATGCTAATAATTGTGTTCTTTCAATCTTTGGAAATGGTTGCTTTGTTAATTTTGATTGAATGCATATTTCATATTTATTAAAATCAATTTTATCATCGCAAGAAATCAAACCATCTTTAGTTATATACTTCAAAGATCTAAAATTTAAATGTGCTAAGCAATAAATTGCCACAAAAAAAAGAACAAACAACAATATAAACATAAAAAATTCACTTTATTGATACTAAGTCTAAACATCCCATTACAAGAGTAATTAACCCTTTTCAACAAACAACCTATTCTTTGATTGTATTAATTTTTTTTTATAGAAGCATAACTTTAATACCACTCTTACATGAGAGATTTGCATATGCAAGATTTTTTCTAATTTTTGGGACATGAAAGACATTAATTAGAGTTAGTTTCTTCCCACAAGTAAATTGAATCTCAATGCTTCCTTTCCGAAGAACTTTGACAAACTTATGGTTTCCCATTAAAACCTCTTGATTGCTTGTAACCATCTCATATTTTATAAATTGTGCTTTATCATGACAAACATATATAGTCACCATAATCAATCAATTGACTTATCTACTATGTTATCTTTCTCATAATTTTTCTTGTATCTAAATTCTCAGATGTAATGGCCTTTCTTTCCACAATTATAACAAAGCCAAACTTTCTTTATATAGTTGGAAAAATCCTCTTTGAATTTTCCTTCATTATTCAATTTGAAATTCTTTCGAAATTTGGTCCTTTCAACATTATGCACTTTAGAGGAATCTTGAAAAGAATATTTCATTTTGCAAATTTTAATTTCTTCTTCAATACTTTTGTATTTTCTCCAAACCAAGATCTTTAATCTTATGCAAAAGTTCCTTCCTATATTCATTCCAACTACGAAGCAATTTTGCAATTATATGTTCCACTTGGAATTCTTCAGGAAGAACTATTTTAAGTTCATGGAGCTTTGCAACCAAAACTTGCAATTCATGGACTTGGTTTATAACATACTTAGTATCAATGGTAGTAAATTCAAAATGCTTAAAAGTTAAAAATTATTTGTATCTAACTTCTCAGTTGTGTACAGAGGTGCACACGGGTCGGGTCGAGCCCAACCCGACTCAACCCGATGATGCATCAGGTTTTGAAAAATGAACTCGTGATCGGGTTTCTGAAGCATGTAACCCGAGATATAACCCGAATGGTCGGGTTGGCCGGGTCTCTCGGGTCCATTCGACACTGGACACTTACATGTCGAGTCTTGTCGGATTCACAGCTGACACTTGATATCAGACAATTTTTGAAGAAATCGAGTGTCGAATGAATCATCCGACACTCGACACTAGCCACTTGACACTCGACACTTACATGTCGAGTCGTGTCGGATTCACAACCGACACTCAATATCAGACTATTTTCGAAGACATCGAGTGTCGAATGCATCATCTGACACTCGACACTATCTACTCGACATCTGACACGACTTGACATGTCGAGTAGATAGTGTCGAGTGTCGAATGATGCATCTGACACTCGATGTCTTTGAAAATAGTCTGATATCGAGTGTCGGTTGTGAATCCGACACGACTCGACATGGAAGTATCGAGTGTCGGATGTGGCACATCCAACACTCGACACTTACATGTCGAGTCGCTTTGGATTCACAACCGACACTCGATATCAGTCTATTTTCGAAGACATCGAGTGTCGGGTTCATCATCCGACAT
Organism: Boswellia sacra; assembly: GCA_013180625.2. Lineage (NCBI taxonomy): Eukaryota > Viridiplantae > Streptophyta > Magnoliopsida > Sapindales > Burseraceae > Boswellia > Boswellia sacra. Next base: position 179,317 of record SNVD02009548.1, on the reverse strand, counting down.
TCGACACTTACATGTCGCGTCGTGTCAAGCGCTATCGAGCTCGTTGAGTTTTGTCGATCGTTTTGGCAGGTTTTTGGCTTTTTTGATTGGGTCGGGTTATATCGGGTTACATGAATTAAACCCGATCTCAAACCCGATTGTACAAAACCTGAATTTTAAAACCCGATTTTGGGTTTTTTTATTACCCTGACCTACCTGTAACCCGACCAACCCGACAAAACCCGATCGGGTCGGGTAATTTTGAACACCCCTAGTTGTGTACTTGTGTTCTAATGCATTCCATATTCCTCTTAGAGATTTGATAGATATGTATAGATCAAACAAGCAATCCAAAAGTGTATTCAAAATTTATTCTCTACAAATAAGTTCATCTTCCTCAACTTTCTTTCTTTGATAATGTTTTTGGTGTCACTTTCTCTTTAGCAGTGGAATTGTTTGCACATTAGGATCCTAAACATGGGAAATATTCGACATAGTGATTAGAAATATAACCTTGTCCTTCGAACGAGTAAAATTTGTGCCTTCAAACTTGTCTAGCTTTAGAAAATCTTGATTCATGACCTTAAGAGCCATTGAATATGACATATTCTCATATAAAACCTTAACATTATTGAAGGAAATCTTTGAATATGAAAAATCAATGGTTTTGAGGTGTGTTATAACACTTTCCTAAAGGTTTTATTTGTCCCCACTCATAAGAGTTTGCTAATAGGCTATAAGGCAAATTACTTCCACGATTAATAAAACAAGAATTACGTTAGTTAGTAATACATAAGTATTTCCAATACATTGTAAGCATTGAAATTTTGCTTATGGTTTGAAAGTCTGATGATTATAACCAGAGACATCAATTGGAAGTAGGCCTTGACTAGAAAAGACACTGAAACTCTAAAGAATCATTGGAAATGGGAGGGAAAGAGAGTAAGAAAGGTAGTGGGTATAAGAAAAGGTGTGGTGTCTGTAATTTAGGCGGGTACATGCTTGTAACAAATAGATGATACACCAGTTAGGCTTTTTGTCTTAGAAACTTCTGGAAACTAGTACACATGCATATGGAGTACATGCGCTATGCCATAGAAAAGGTGCTCCCTTATAACAAATAGGCAAACACCCATAATATTACAAATGTTACATTGATTAGGGTTTATGCCCCAGAACCTTCTAGAAGGTAGGGCAAATGCTTGTAAGAATGTAGGCGTGCACTTGTATTGAACAGCGCATGCCTATTTATAACAATCCCACATCATATTTTTAACCTATTTCATTCCCATTGAAAGCCTACATAAGGAAAGCGACATTAACCTCTAGGCAACCAAAAATTGACATAAAAAGGGATTATTAGCATTTCTCAGGAGCCCTAGTTGGATAGTTTTGGGAAAAGTTGTTTTCAACAGTCCCAAGACATTTTGGCCCGATACTAGGTCTTTAACCAACGATAGTTGTCTTTAACTGAGTGAGTGTTTATAGGAGTTCTCGATGTCTTCATAGTTGAAGATCTGCCTTTGATTAAGTTATAAATTCGATAAGTTTTCTGATGGCCATCTTTCCTTTCTTCCCTATATTGTTTAATTATGCCATGTTTAGTTTAGTTAATTAGTAGTTTAATTATGCATGTTTAGTTTAGTTATGTCATGTTCAGGTTAGTTAATGAGTTCAATTGTGCCATGGTTAGTTTAGTTAGTTAGTAGTTAATTATATCATGTTTGGTTTAGCTAATTAGTAGGTAACTATGCTATGTTTAGTTAATTAATGAATAATTAGTAATGCTACGTTAATTGGTTGTTAGAAATGTCACAACATGCTCAGTTAGTATAATGTTTGAATGTTTATGCCATGCTTAATTAGGAATACATGTTTAGAGTAATTATTTATTAAATTCTTTAGGTTGGTTATTGTTGAGTTTGATAAGTGATGTGTATGCTTACAATGATTGCCTTCGTGGTCTGATGGTTGAATATCACTTAAATGAATTCCTTATTCTTTATTAATCATGTTGGTTGTTGCTTCTTCTTTTTTGTGTTGTTTGACTTGATGAATAATGTATACATTCATATTGACTGCCCTATAGATATGATTAGTGAACACTTTTGAAAGAAAAGTGTTTCGTCAAGTATCCTTTATGCTTTGATTTGATTATGTAACTTTCACATATTATTCTTTTTCGGGAAATTTTCAAAACTAACCCTTCAAAAAATGAAATTTTTATTCATAGCCCCCCTCAATAATTTTTTCAGTTGACTAGCCTCCATACCCGTAAATGACCAAATTGCCCTCATGACATTTACTTTCTCTAACTAACCTAACCACCACCCTAACTCTCTCTCTCTCTCTCTCTATAACTATCTAAGGTTTCTATGGCTATACAATAAATAATCAACATAAACACATTTGGAGCAGCAATCAAACACATTATAATACACAAAAAAAACATAAGAAAAGAGGCTCGTTCGGATTGAAAGGAGTTAGAAATTGATGTAATGTACATCTGCAACTCAACTGTAGCTCATTCGTTTAAGTTTTTCAATGATTAGAACAATAAATATCATATCATATACATAGATATAGTCGAACAGAGGTTGAAGTATATGAATGTAGATAGGTTTTGTTGGGTTCATGGCAAGAAATCATGTTTTCTGCGTTCGTATTTGGGTGCAAAAACCTAGAAGTTTGACAATTTGACGATAATTCGATGGTTTGACAGTTCGAGAGTCGAATTGTCGAATAACATCGAAACATCGTCAAATCATCAAAACATCATCAAACCATGATGTCAATCGTCGAAAAGCAGTCGAAGTAGTAATGAAGTGTCGAACTATTGTCGAATAGTCGTCGAATTGTCGAATATTGTCGAAGTGAAATTCTACAGTTAGACAATCTAACTGTCTTGCCATTTCACAGACTTCTATTTTTACCTCTTTTTTGTTAATTTTTTGGGTTTTTTTTGTATTTTCTCTAATTTGTAGATATTTTGGATTGTCCAGATAGAGGATATCAGTTTTGCATTGTTTTACAGTGGAATATTCGAGGGAATGCTAGTGGGGATGTTGTTTACATCGATGGAGATGGCTTTCTATTATTGATTCAAAAGGAGACGTCTTACCAAGAGTTTTTGCTATTGATATGTGAAATCCTTGGGCTAGATGGGCTTCGAACAAAGTTGAAATTGAGTGCTTAATTTAACTTAACCAATAGTGTGAGACCGCTCCCTATCCGATGTGAGCGTGAATATAGATTTCTCATTACAGACAGTTTGAAACATTTATCATCATATATAATGTTGTACGTCGAGGTTAAGCAGTGTGAGAAGCCGTCATCCAAAACTGAAACATGTACAATCCATGTTGAAACTCCAAACCATCAGACATTTGAGCAACCTAAACAACCTGCTAACAGTAATATATGTCATCGTTTGTCATGCATGGTGATCTTGTCCATGATTGCGGTGGCAGTGGGGATGTTAATATAAGAGTTATAAATGTTGACAATAATGTTGGGCATGTTGATAATGTTCGGTACTGTGGTAATCTTATAGGCGATGATTTTGAAATCACAAAAGATGTTCATGGCCTTGAGAGTATCAAAGAAGAATTTGAAGAGTTGTCTAGAGTTAGAGATATTTGTGAGGGTGGATGTACAGCAAACGAGGGAGACAATGTGGACAAGGCGGCAAATGAGGGAACATATGTTGAGCATAGTGATGACGGAACATATGGTGACCATGGTGATAGTGTGGACAATGATGATATGGAGTTACTAGTATCACATACTATTATGACTTCGATAAGGCCATAGGATATCATAACATCAACACATTTGGAAAAAGTGGGATAGGATGAGCAAAACCATGTTAGTGTTGATCCTATCCTTGAAAGAGTGAATGATACCCTTCGTTTCATGCCTCTAATACCACCATCCACGACATCGGTTCCGAATGACACGAATGAAATTAAAGGTGGAGAAGTTTTGCTTGGACATGTATTTTCAAACAAAATAGAACTTCGACACAAGCTAGGAAACATAGTGTTGCAACAGAACTGTGAGTTTAAGGTGACGAGATCTACAAGGGTCCGGTTTGAGGCTAGTTGTCGAGAGGACAGTTGTAAATGGCATTTAAGAGCAACAAAAGTTGGAAACACCGATTACTTCCAAGTTAAGTTGTTTAACAATAATCACACTTGTGATAGGCCAGGACTACATCCAAACTATAGACAAGGAGGTGCCGAACTCATCGAAAAACATATAAAAGAGAAGTTTTTGAATGTTGCAAGAATATATTGGCCAAGGAAAATCATGGAGGATGTTCAAACAGATTTGCACATAGCCATTAGTTACCAAAAGGCTTGGAAGGCAAAAAAGGCTGCTTTAAACTAACTCCATGGGACCGTAGAGGAGTCATTTCGCTTGTTACCTTCATTTTCTTACATAGTGGAGACAACAAATCTAGGTACAATTACCGCACTTGAAGTTGATGAAGATAATTGCTTTAAATACTATTTGATAGTATTAGAAGCATCAATTTCAGGATTTCGAACTTATATCCGACCTATTATGGCTGTTGATGGCACATTTTTTTACGGGTAAATACAAAAGTACAATAGATTCAGTATCATGACAACAAATATCGCTGAGTCTATGAATAACAGAATGAAGCAATCTAAGAACCTAGGAATCACGTTGATATGTGAATTTTATAGATAGGTTTGTTATCTTATTCCAAAATTAAACCTTACTTGCATAGCTTTTGTTATTCTACATTAATGGTCTTTGTGTTCACTTCATCGCAGGTGTTGCAACAATGGTTCCATGAAAGGCGAGAAGAGGTTGCCAAGTCACCAACAGTGTTGACAAAATGGACTGAAAAGTTATTGCAAGAACGGAAAAACAAGTCTGACATACTGCGCGTGTCTCCAATCAATATGCATTTATTCCAAGTGTATTCTGGTAGTAGTCTTGACTTGGTTGATCTTAATGCCCATACATGTTCGTGCAAGGTGTTTGATCTTGACCAACTACTATGTGTACATGCAATTGCGGCATGCCATTATGCGAAGCTTAGATTGCTTGCACCTTATTGTAGCCTGATGTACACAAATGAACACTTATTGCTTGCTTATGCATCACCGGTGATTCCTATTAGGATGTGTAAGGATTGGGTAGTCCCGACTGAGGTTCGAGAGCAGGTTGTATTGCCACCAATCAATCAACGATAGGCTGGACGTAGACATACACAATGTATTCCTTCAGTGGGAGAGTCCATTAAAGAGCGTAAGTGTAATGGTTGTGGGTGCCTTGGTCACAACCGACAAACATGCCAAAATCCTGTACCTCTTCATCCTTCAGTACATACTAAAGCGGGAGCTTCCTTGATCTCTTGACTGGAACTTAGTCATGGATATGTACCTTCACTTTGTAAATGTTTCATGTTATTGCATATGGATGTGCTCATTTGTATCATTTCATATGTTTAATGTAATTGCTTTCGGTTGTCTACCTTTACTTCGTGGTTAATAACCTTAATTCATTGATAATGCGTGAATTTTACTATTTGTCATTATTAAAAGATAACTATTTGTGTTAATCTTCCATTTGATTGTTTTTTTCTGTAGCAGTATATATGTAGAGGGAAAGTTTTGTATGATATAATTGTAATACGTGTAATAGTAACGAAATAAACTATCCATGTTGGAAAAAATGAACACTGCACATATAAAATGTTCTATACATCAAAAAAGTAAACTAATATACATATAACACTAGTCAATATGTATGGCAAGCATCGTGAACACCATCTTTCCTCTCACGGACCCTCATTGAGATACACCTTCCAAAAATCTGGATGGTGGTCCATGCCTCCTAGGTGCCATATCCTCATCGCCACCTGTTTCCTGATGGTGTCCTCGTCCATATCTGCAATGGTACTAACACCTAACCCGAACTCAACAACTCCATATACGTGGCATAATACACACCACAGGCGCCACTTCTCAGTGGTTGTTAAGGCACATCTCTTTAGCCTTGTGCATACTGTATGGGGTAACCTTATGCGAAACATTTGTACGCTCAGGGAAGAATTGTGCATGCTGGACAAGTCATGGGACCATGATCGCCAAAGGTTTACAAAACTCTAATAACTTGGCTTGACCTTCTGTGTCCTTTGGTATCTGGGAGTTGTATAGTACCACCTCCTTATCCTTAAATAAGATCCAAGCCAAGACCTAATGCTCACCTTTGACATTGATAGAGCGTCTACCTATAACATATGGTAGACAGTTTAAGTTATATCATTTACGTCAAAAGATTAAATGAAATTAAGAAGTGTACAACGAAAAGATTAAACTTGAACTAAAGTGTTACTTACGATGTCGACTTCTGACCACATCCTCCCATGAGAAGAATATAGCTCGTCCACGTATTTAAAACATATGGTGTCCCAAGCGATGTGATCTTTTTTGCACCTGTCGTAGGTGCTGGCTAAAAAAACTTGTTCAGACCACGGGTTAACATATCTGTTTAGTCAACTTTAATCTAATAACCCATGTAAAAGCAAAATTGTTAACATTTTTTAGGAAAGTAACTCACGAAAAACTCGTGGTCAACGATGGTGAAGTCCTGAGATATCTCAGAAGGACTATGTGCTTATCTGATTCGTAATAAGTACATAAAGGAGTTCACGTGCTACAAAATAAAACGTTAGCATAGTTTACACAGTGTCAATTTTTTTAAACAATAAAATGAAAACTGTAAATGATCAGAAACTTACATCATCATCTAGCCATGACCCTCGTGCGATGATGCCTCTGAAAAACTCAACTCCTGAACCAAAGTAATCACTTCCGAGCTGGATCCGAACATGACGAGCGTCACACCATTCATCAAAGCACGACTCAAAGTGTTCATCAATAATAGATCCCCACTCGTAACTGGATGACGCGGTAACATCTGATATAGGTGAGGCAACAACTGCCTGCACATGTATTGGCTAGACCATCCTGTGTCACTTTGCACGCTGGTCAGGGTTGGTATACAGACTCAGAAGTAGGTGCGACCTCTTACGCAAGTGGCCGGTGTAAACCTTATCCTCCTAATACAAAATAGGTTGTGTCTCAACAATGCATTCACTCTCACTAGGTGAATCGCTAGGAACCTTATAGACCCCTCTATCTGCGTTGCTACCCTAGGGCAAGTGCATAACATCATTAACTATGGTGAAACTATGCATTTTTTGGAAAGGTCTATCCCTGATTTTGTGGTTTAGGCGCCGAGATAGTGAGCTTCTTTCTGAATAGAAACAATGGGTGAGTACTGTGCATCCTCTGGAAAGGGTTATCCCTGATTTTATAGAGTAGGCATCGAGTGGTGAGCTTTGTTCTGCATGGAAACATGAGATTCATGAATTGAAATAAATGTACAGCACAAACCATGGACCATGGAATTTAACAAACCAATGCGGTACCTCTACATCACCGGCCTCGGGAATGGGCACCTCTTTAATCTCCTGAATCTCCTTTCATAACTCCTGGACCTCTGCTTCCAACCTGAGGATTTGTTTCGCTTGTGCCTCAAATATCTCCCCCATTATCTTCAATAGCTCAGCGTTAATAGCAGTCAACTGAGCTTGAATTGCATCCAAGAGACTGAGAGGGATCGAAAGAGGATCACTTGCCTGCAACGAAACAGTAATGTTAGTTTAGCCACCATTCACTTGAATTCAAGATACACATATGATTACTATAAAGTACCTGGCTCTTTGTATGTGGCTCGGGTGGTGCCAAATGAGAGCCCTCGGTGTGTTCACCCTCGACGTGCAATGGCATTTGTCTCACCGTCCCAATGCCTTTCAAATCCTTGACCTCTCCAGAAAACTTTGGAATAGGCAGGCTATTTTCAATAGCTTATTGGACGAGTGGGCCACCGACAACCGGGAGCCACTTTTTGTTTTGCTTGTAACGTTTGTCATTATTGTCATGTTCATCCGACTAAAGAACGATATATCAAAGCTCCCCTTGTGCAACATAATCAACAAATTACACAATCAAATTACTATTTCAAAAATTTTCAAAAAATCGTAAAAACTAGTCAATGAATCTTTACTTTACCCGTCTGTATGTCTGAATATATCTCTTAACACCTCAGTTTGATATATTGTCCTATTAGTCTCCCATCATAAAATGCGTGGCCTCAATGTATCAAAATCTCCAACTTTCTTTGTGTATGATTTCGCCACGAACGGTATCGCTTCATACAACCAAACGTGGACAAGTATAAAATAAGTAAATGAAACTGATTCTATATAATATACAAATTAACTTTTATATCTAAACAAATATCATAAAATTACCTACACTGCGTACGAGCAACCATATAGGTTATATGCTTCCTTCTTATGCACATCGTTTTGCACCTTTCGTTGTAGGTACTTCTCAGCGCGGTCCCTCACACATGTCCTCAAGCCATCGTAGGTGGCCTTCCACACAATAGATCCCCATGGATATTTTCTAAAGGCTTCAAGATTGTCAACCAAGTCGATATACTCATTGTGTATATGTCTTGATTGGAGCCGCCCTAAAAGTAAGCGCTCCAACACCCAGTATGCAGTCAATTTCACAATGTCTAAGTCGTCGACCGTATCCAAATCCAAATCTTTCAAGATGGTCTTTAATTCGAACAACCTCACATTCTCGCCATTCAAATATTTGTCTCGCAAATGATTCGGTGTCTGTACTTTCTTCAACTCCGTCTAGAGGTCAAGAAATGGTCCAAACCTCAATCCGGTGATTAACCCAAACTCATGGGCTGAGAAACGAATCATCTTGCCTACACACCAAAATGAAGATTGAAATTAGTCTTTGCCAAAGTGCATCATACATAATTAATCATTGGTTGAGGTTATTACTGTACATAAGATACCATAACTCCTTGTCCTCTACGTCATGTGTTTTAACCTCATGCAAAAGCAAGTTATTGACAAGCTTGCTGGGAAATGTCAAGTCAATTATGTCTAACAGGTATCCAAAACCTGTACGCTTCTTAAAAAGCTTCTGATGCCTCTCCTTCAAAATGTTACTCACAAAATGAATGCACTCCAAACTCGTCATATTCATCACCATCGCATCATAATGCTCGGATTTTGGTGTTATTAACTCAAAAGAGATCGACGGACGCAGGGGCTCCATTTATAAACCTGAGAAATGAAGACAAAATCAGTTTAAACTCAAAAAATAAAATAAAAAAACACACGCATGACTCAAATCTAGAAAAAATCGACAATTAGACGGGCATCATCGAATACAAACTTTTCAACGCTTCGACAAAGATTCGACGACTACAACTTATTTCGATGATTACAATAACTTCTTCGATGATAGTTCGACGACAAACTTTTATGGTTCAATGCAAACCAACTGATTCGAAGATGCGACATCGAATTTCCTGTGTTCGACAAATACATAAAACGATTGTCGAATTTCATCATTCGGGAATTCGATGACACAATAACCTATTCAACAATTAGACAGTGCATCATCGAATACAAACTTTTGAGCACTTCGACACAATTTGACAACTACAACTAATTTCGACGATTACAATGACTTCTTCGATCATAGTTCGATGACAAACTTCTATGGTTTGAGAAAAACCTACTGATTTGAAGATGTGATATCGAATTTCCTGTATTTGACAAATACATAAAACAATTGTCGAATTTCATTCCTATATCATTCGGGAATTCGACGACACAACAATCTATTCGATAATTAGACAAGGCAACGTCGAATACAAACTTATCAGCACTTCGACACAATTTCGATGCCCACAACTAATTTCGACGATTACAATGACTTCTTCGACGATAGTTCGACGACAAACTTCTATGGTTCAACACAAACCTACTGATTGAAGATGAGACATTGAATTTCCTGTGTTCAACAAATACATAAAACAATTGTTGAATTTCATTGTTATATCATTTGGGAATTCAATGACACAGCAATTTATTCGACAATTAGATAGGGTATCGTTGAATACAAACTTTTCAACGCTTCGACACAATTTCGACGACTACAACTAATTTCAATGATTACAATAACTTCTTCGACGATGGTTCGATGACAAACTTTTATGGTTCAACAATAACCTACTGATTCGAGGATGCGACATCGAATTTCCTATGTTTTATACATACATAAAATGATTGTCAAATTTCATTCCTATGTAATTTGGCAATTCAATGCCACAACATTCTATTCAACGGTGGTTCGACACTACAACTCGTTATCCTAAGTCTTCGACAACTGTGAATACATTTCTTCTACCAATATTTCGACTATTCGATGATATAAATAGCCTACACAGCATCATTCGACAAACCATTCGACAGCAACTTAACAATTTCGACATTTGACAATTCGACAATAATGTTCATCGTTTTCAACCTCAAGTTTAAATACATATCATGCAGGCACAACGTAAATACACACAACACAGCACACAACCACCAAACAGAACAATCTATAGCTATTCAATTTCATCCTAAATAGCACTTTTAATAAATCCCTAAACATGGTTACAATTATTCTCTCTCTACAAGTGATAAAATTTCACAATCTTTCATAGAACACAACCAGATTGAATTGCACACATTCACAAACATCACGTTATCACACATTCAGTTAATTTCGTTTATGGCGTCAACGATTTCGGCCTCACGGACGCCATCTTCTCCACCCATTATCTCCACTACCTGCGATCGGACAGAGCTCCAACGTGGATTTTTCGAGGGTGAGTGGACTATCTCCTCTCATCAAATCAATCGGAGAGCAGATCAATGTCAGAAACGAGGGTTGGTTCAACAAACGGTATGACAAAATGTTTGGATGGAGGGAACCGACTCTTTTTCAGTTTTGAAAAAGGGCTGCTTACGAGGGTAATATGGTCATTTACGGGTATGGAGGCTAGTCAGCTGAAAAAATTATTAAGGGGGGCTATGAATAAAAATTTCATGGTTAGTTTTGAAAAATTTCCCTTCTTTTTTGCTTAGCTTGCTTTTACTTGGTTTAAGTGCTGATTTTGAAATGTTAGTTTGGATTTATTTTATCATATGTGCTTTACTTTTTATTTCTATCCATATGTTGTAATCTATTTCCCCTTCCCCCATGTTTAAAGGATAATGTATTCTATTCTCCTTACTCTTTTTATGAATGTCTATAACTGCCAACACCTCACATGTTAATAAAAGATAAAATTGGTTGTATACAAAAATAGATTTAAGATCAAGATGGATAACATTAATACCCTAAAACAAATGAATTTGATAGACACTAGTGGAGGTGAGATTAACATTCAGGCAGGTGAAATCGGTACCAAACTTCATGAACCTATCTCTGAAGAGGTGAAGGTAATTTAGGTCGAAAAGCAAGGGATTGGATTGCTATCACTCAATGGTTTTCCCAGGGTAGCAACTCTATGTATCTCCAGGCATGCTTTTGTGGCTTGTTCGTTTTCTCTACGTTCCAAAAGGACTTAGAAAGCAGTGTCGAGATCACAATCACTTAGAGTGGGATGGAAGCCCTGCTCAAACACACTCTTTTAGGAAATTGGACGATTGTAAGATTAAGGCTTAAAGTTGTAAAAGAGATATAATTCTAAAGGAGAAGAGTTAGAAAAAGAAAATGAAATATTGATGTCCTATTTACAGTACATTATACAACCTCTCACTTAAGTTACAATGTTTTCATATTAAAGTAATAATAGGTATACAACTAATTTGTATAACCAAACTATACAACTAATTTGTACAACCAAACTATACAACTGACTTGGCATAAAGTCATTGCACAGGTGAGTCCCTATTTATTTATTAAAAAATTTTAATTTATTTTTACTTTTTATCCAGTCAAGTTGTACGAATTAGGTTGTACAAGTTGGTTATATACTTAATATTATACTCTTCATATTAATACCTCTTTAATTTGGGTTATAACTCTTCATTAATTAACATTATAAATCTTCATCAATGGTTATAACTCTTCAATAAAACTTAATTTAAATTTTATCTCCTCAAGTTTCTTTAAAGCTAATAACACCATTTCGTGTTTAATTACAACTATTTAAGTTTTTCTTTCAAATAATAAATAGTATTACAATCTATAGATATAAATGTGTATTCATAACAAAAGTTGTAAATGTTACTTGGAAGTTTTTTGTACTAATTACAAGTTTTAAATACTTATTAATTACAATTTCTTGGTACATTTAATGAAAATGGTGTATTGGTTCATTTGATGTAACATAGTATGACCCAAGTATGGAAAACTATAGATATTTGAGTTTGGTGAAAATACAATTGGTCCATAAATTTTAAATAGTGATATAAAAGTCCCAAGTAAAACTACACATATAAGGGATAAAGACAAAAATAACCAGTTTAATAACCTTAATTCAAGAAAAATGTCAGGCCAATAAATTGGACAAAATTGACTAAAAAAAGAGCTAAGTTTACTGTTTTAATTTGGGAACCAATAACTCAAAAATAGTGACGAGACTACATAATCTAGTGGAAACACATCCATTAAATTAGCAAATACATTTTCTAGAAATAGTGACTAGACTACATAATTAGAGAAATCTAGTGCAGACATATTCACTAAATCAGAAAACACATTCCCTAGAAATAGTGACTAGACTACATAATCAGAGTAGTCTAGTGTAAATAAATTCACTACTTGGCCACTTTTATTCAAATTAACTGTCATTTTTAGATTTGTAGGTTGAAATGATAAATTCACCCCTTTATTTGTCTATTTTTTCTAAATTATTGGAATTGATATTCATTGGAATTTCGGTTATTTGAATTATTTATTGTTAGGCATTTCTCAACATATACTTATCCTATTTTATAAAGTGAACAATATTTTGACATGAATTTTTTGACACAAATTTCCAGCCATAGATATACAAAATCCAATGATTGAAATGATTGATGAGTTGGTAGTATTAAATGTAATTTGTCTACTTTCAATCTTAATAATTGGATGTTATGAGATCAATAGCTATAAATTTATATCAATAAATTGTGTCAAAAATTTATGTTAAAAGATCCCCTCCATTTTCTAAATTATTATCTAAATACCCTTAATCTATCAGATTAGGTTGGAGCACTGTTGTTGCAAGTGTAGGGTTCTAATTCTTTGTGAAACCCATATTTTGAAAATTTTCTTATTGTTTTAGGGAAAAGGCAGCTACATGCATGTATGTCACTATACTATAGAACAACCCCAACCTATCACTAATTATATCCTATGACATACATACACTAGTTAAAAAAAAAAAAAAAAAAGCCCGACAATTTCTAAAAATAAAATAAATTGATCTTTGATTTCATGAATGGGTAAGAGAAAAATTTTCGGCAATGAAAAAGAGTTTTATAATTCTATATATAATTTTTTTCATGGATCAAGGTTATTAAAGAATTTACATAAAATTTTAATAATTCTATATCATTTCCTATATAATAGTCGCTATTTCATACTTATGTTACTATTTCAAAGTTATGCATTAATAAGTACCTTAAACAAACACAAAGGATATGAAATTTTTTCCTATAAAATTATTTTAGATTCTCTTAAAAAGGATTAAGATTTATCTAATTATTCACAACTAAGACAGACACGACTCGGACATTCTTGATTTAATCTATTTCAAATTTTCAATTAAAAAAACAATTTAGCTCATTAAATTTTATGGAATTTTAATACAATTATTTATTTGAAAACAAGGGAAACATTTTTTTCGAGAAAATAGTTTGATTGAAATGCTTTCAGAAATCATGTAAGAATATAAATAGAAAAAAAGTGCAAAATTAGAAAAAAAAAAGTTTTCATTATTTAGTTTATGGCTTTCAAAATAGAATTTGAATATTATATCAAATACAATTTAACATACTAAAATTGTTATAGTGTTAAACAAGGGTGATTGTATTGATCGTTATTTTGTTTGTATGATACATGTATAAGTCTTTTAAGTAATTAGTACTTTAAAATAATAATGATATTAATCCCGAATTTTGTAGTTATACATTTATTAATTAAAAAAATTAATTTTTTAGATTATTATCAATTCATACCATTTGAATATTGACATCTTGAAATATAATTATAACATCTTAACAAACCTGATTTGAAAAACTTGAATTCACAATATTGTAATTGAAAAACTCCAACAATTCATTACTAATAATAACCGGAGAAATAAAATTTATAAACTTAGTTGTTTTATATAATATAATATATTAATAATTTTGGTGGTTATTTTAAGTGTATTCATGTTCTCACTAGATATCCATGAATTTAGAGATTGATATTTAAATTTAAATATTGATTAGTACAACAAAGAGATTATCCAATGTAAAGTAGGACTGTTGACACATCCAAAAAAGATTATCTCCCCAGTATAAGAGTGTTACAGTAATAAACCCGGCAAGACCGGTGTCGATCCATGAGGAAGGGGATTAGCGGTACAAACTAAATGATGAATAATTCAAATAAATAACAAGCGGATATTACAAATAAAAGTAAAGATAGGAGGCGGTACAACCTACCATTCAAATGTAAAACAAAAATAAGACGCAATAAAACTGACCATGAAAATAGGTGGTAAAACCTATCATAGGAAATGAAAAACAATTTCATAAGCAATAAATGAGAATAAATGAAATACATAAGTAAGATAAATTAACACAATAACAATGAAAGCTAAGGTTAAGGGATCCGCACTTGATATATCAAATAAGGATAAATAATCCAATTATAACTCAATTAGAATCCAGACATCAAGGAGATTCCAATCAGAAGGTATATCATTTAGACCTATTTTAATTATATGAATTATATTTGTTTCATTACCAATATTTATACAACATCTTGTAAATGGGTTCAAGCATCCAATGTGCCAATCACCATATGTCTGCAATAAATCAAGGTTCCTAACTAAACTTGTGTCGTTAAAGAAGAACTATATGACATCTAGAAAGGATCCAAGTATTTGATATGCGAAAGATTGTCTACAATGGATCAAGACCTCCACTTTACGAATAGTGTCAAGATTGATTAAGAAAATAAATATAAAACATATAAAATAAACAACACAAGCACATATCAAAGGATTAACAAATCCTTATTCTCATATCAAGGGTTCAACCCTTTCACTTTAGTAAGAGAGAATTTAGTGAAATATTATGCGAGAAAGAAAATAAACTGCAAGAAGAAAATGATTTATTAATAATATTAAGAGAATAAACATGAGAGAGAAAACATAATGTTTAGAGATCCCAACTAAGAGCTAAGATGCCCCTTTGGGTCACAATTCACCTCTCCTTATAGATATAATTAAGGGGCAAATTTGCCAAATTACAAAAGAGGCAATTGTTGATAATTTGAATCATCATATGCACCGACATTGGCCACCAACTTTGACGTTAAAATATTCATAATTTTGATCCCACGTCTTCATGAAAGTTGTAGATATTTCTCTCAGCTTTCTAGAACATCTTGAATCATACGATTTAGATACGTATTTCAAAAGATATGATCAAGATACGAAGGTATAGTCAGAATGGCTAATACTGCAGATGGGTTCACTTCAAGTCCATTTTTGGTCCACTGGACGCCTGAATTTCATGATGTTTGTGAAATGCAATTTTGTATAAAATTTAATTAGCTTTCTAACAAATCAAGATTTGTACCATTCTAATCTACAAATAGAAAGTTATGTCTATTCTACCAAGTCTACATCAAAACTAAAATTAAGATAAAACTAATTCAAAAGATACAAAAACTACAAATATGTTGATTGAAGAATTTAATAACACATTTAATGTAATATGATAAATTAAGCTCTTATTAAACATACACATTTAAGTGTTCATCAAGCGTGCAAATTAATTCGACCCAACTCGATCGGGTTGGTCAGGTTTTTTGGGTTTTAATCGAATCAGTGTTGAACAGTAACCCACAATCTGGTAGAATTCATCGGGTTTTCTAAAAATCAAGTTGAAATCGAGTTTGATTGAGGTAACCTAACATAACCTGACCCGACATTTTTATTTGGAAAAAAATCTCTTCAACACGTGTCGCCCTATCCTTGTACATAGCATATTCATTGTAGACCTCGTAGCACCAGAACATTTATGCAAATACAACTTTAGAAATCTTAAATTCAATTTCAATCCCTGATTCCTAAAATCAAAACCCAAAACCGGCTGTGGTTGCATCCTCCTCCTCCCTTGTGGTCGTCCTCCTCCTCTGTGGTCGGCTCCTCGTCCTCTATGGCTTGGTTCGCGTCTGTTATCTCTTCCCTCCTTCATGATTGCGTCGACAATGGCTCTTCTTGACTTCTCGGTGTCATCTGATCAAAGACTTCTTCGCGTCGATAGAAAGAATTGAGAAGTGTCTGGACTAGTGATTATTCTTCGCATTGGTACCCTAAAGAGGTTCCTATTCTTATTCTTCACTTCTTCATTCTTCCCATAGATGTTTGCATCAAGTGTGGTAGAAAGACTGGTGATCTCTATAATAATTAGTTATATATGCCATATGGTTAATTTAAATTAGTTTCTTCTCCACATGTTTGATAATCGAACGGAATGCCTTTTCTTTGTAACTTATGTGTAAAATATATAATGTTGCAATCGTTGCTTTGATTTTTAATGATGTAATTGAAGTTGGCTGGTACAATAATTTACATTGATATATATATTTACTGGAGAATATATTATCATACAATTGTTGGGCTTATATATGTTATTATGAACTAGAATTATACTATATGGTTGATGGTGTTGCAGTGTTTAAGAATTTATTATACTCTATTAGTGATTTTACTTTCTGGATCGATATTGATCGATATTGTAGTGTTTTAATTATTTCTTTAACTTATAATTTAGATTTATAATGTGTTGTTACTGGATCATGTGATTCACATTTTTGTCGGCTCACATACAATGATTATAGATTGCCTGACCTTTAAGCATTAATTTAATCTTATATTATATTTCCCGGCTCTATATCTATGTCTAAATGTTCAATGGTAACAACTGGTTTTTTAATTTAACAAAAGAAACTAAAGCTTATATATTTTTGTGCTAATTAATTCATAAGAGCCGGGACCAACCTAACTGAATTTTTCTAGTTTTGTCATTAAATAAAGTGTCATTTCTATTTTTATATGAATTTCTTTCATCATTAGTAGTATCTTCTTTTTTAGTTCTTTTTTAAACAAAGTGTGATTTCTATTATTCTATACATTAATTTTTTCTTCTTGCTTTAAGGTACAAACAAATTGATCACTTATGTCTCTCATGTTATTCGCTTGAAATATTATTTCTAATTTATTCTGCATTGTATAGTATATTGTATAGAATTAAGTCTTTGACTAATTATATGGTTTTGCTTTGTGCTTGTTTGTCATTGATATAGATGTTCTAAAATCAACTATAACAGCAATTGAGCGTTTGGACCTTGATTGATGAGCACCGATTTCATAGGTAATGACAAATTTCATTACCTCATTAGTGTATTTTATAGTTAGGTCTTCTTAAGTTTTTATTGAATTGGTAACTTTAAGTTTTACTTTGGTTTTTGACAACTTGGTGGCCTTGTTGAATATTGATTAAGTTTTCAATTTTGTTATTAGGAGTTGGTGGAAATTTGAAGTGGTGGCTTGATGCTTTTTCAATCCAAGTTGGTCGAATCTCAAGTTTTATTGTGTGGGGACTTTGTTATGCTTTGTTAGAAACTTGGATTTTTGTCATTTTCATCCTTAATTATGTGTTGTACTTTGGACTCTGTAATTATCTATTGTACTTTCGACTTTATATTTTGGAGTTTTAGATCTAAGATTATGTGTTGTAGATTTGGATTTTCAGTAGGTTTCAAATGAACGAAATTGTATGTTTTGGTAGTTAAAGGGTGAGTGTTTATTAGGTTGTAAGTGTTTTTGCTTTGCTTAGCTTAGATGAGAGATATTGGGTGGGTTTGTTATGTTTTAGTTCTAATTGTTTTTATTATTGAGCTTCATCTTTGTTTGGAGTTTTTGTTTAGCATTTTAAGTTTTGTTAAATGGTCAACTAAATCTTGGGCCTAAAAGTGCTGATTTTGTCAATTAGCCTTAATTTGTATATACTATAGTCTAATTTTTGTAAATGGGCCTTGTTTTGTTTTGTATATAATATAGCCTAATTTTTGTCAATGGTCCTTGTTTTGTATATAATTTAGCATTTAAATATATACGGGCCTAATACAAATATTGTAAAACAATTTTAATAAAATTATGAAATTGGGCTTAGCCCAACCTGAAGAACTCGACCCAATCCGATAAGAGAGTTACATGTTGGATTGCATCTCTTAAAAACCCAATCACGACTTTGGAATCTCCAACCCGATGCATCATTGGCTTGAGTTGGGTTACGCAAAACCCAACTCGACCCAACCTTACCTGTAATGTAAAGTGATAATATGGTGGAATATAGCATGATTATGTCCTTATATGACGGGATCAAATTTGGTTCACAACCATAGACATATTTAACATACCTAGAATATTTTAAGTTTATTAGATTTGGAGCATGTTTGTTCCAGGTTCTTTATTGGCCAAAAAAGTTGTTTTAATGTGAAAAGCTCTTTAAAAAAATTATTGTGTCATTCGATTACATTTATGAAGAGTTTATGGTTATGGGTGATTAAAAAACTTCTTTTACGTTTACTTGGAGAAGCCCAAGTTTAAGATTTTTCAACAAGTTCTTTTGAGTTTTTTTAAAGTTATAAAATATCAAAAATACCTCTCATTTATTTAAAAATTTTAGCTTATTATTTCCTTATAATAAAGCTTTTTTGTTAATTTAATCATAATAAGTATTTCTATATTTATTCCATAAAACGACTAATAGCTTTTTATTAAAAGATATATTTTTAAAAGTTCTAAGCTGAAACATATATGTTCTTAGCATCTCAAAAAAATGAAGAATATAATTAAAACAATTATAATATAAGACATTTATGTGATCATATCCCTTAAATCAAGTTTTCTAGTGTAGTGACGCTATAATTATATTTCAAGATGTCATCATTCAAGTTATATTAGCTGACAATATATAATCTAAACAATTATTTTTTGGACAAATTAAAAACTTGATTAGGGGTTTTGATGAACATTAATCTATCTTTTGAAAAATTTAGATATACGAATATATCTAACAAACCTACAGTTGAGCATACACATTCAAATCGTTCATCATATGCAAAGGACAATTCAGATGCAATAACTAATCTTAAGGAGCTATTCAACATCAAAATTGGTTCTTTAAGGGTTTTTATTGTCTTTTTCAATTGGATGTTTCTATTGTCTTTTTCAGTTGGAATTCATATGTTCTTTTCCATGATATGTAACTAAACTCTTGGCTAGGATTTTAATGTATCCCAACAATCTAATATCATGTTTTTAAGCTGATTATGTAGTGTTGATGAATTTATATCTCTAGTTTCATTCACTAGTGCTGAATTTCGTTATTTTATGTTGTTTTGATGCTTGATCATCATTAGAACATGTATAAAGAATGTCTTTTTAAGTTTGCATGGATGCTATATGGCTCTTAAACTGTTCTAATGAATGAAAAAGCAAGTGTGAAGACAGATATCATGTTTAATGTTTGCTTAGTTCTTATTTGTTATTCTTGTGCTTAATGGCTTTAGATTGATGATTTAAGCTAGACACCATAGTGACCTTGTTTCTCTAAATATTTATCTAAGACCAGACACCATATGGATAAACATATTTGAGAAAGAACGAATCCTAGAGAGTAATCAACATGAATATTTGTTAGCTAGCTTAATACATGGAATTTGGTTGTTGTGGTAAAGTTGAATCCTTAGTGCTCATCATTATTGTGCATCTTCATAAATTTGCTGTTCAATTTATTATTTTTGTTCTTTCTTCATTTATTTTTTTTTCTATCAATTCAATTAAAATATAGTTCTAATTTAGTTTTGTCCACATTTAGTGTTTAACATAAGTTTAGTAATATGTATCTCTTAAATAAATTTATGTAGGTATGACCTCGTTTTTGCATATCGATACTATAATTTGATTAGTAATTTATAAATCAAAATCTGTACAACAGATATTACTTCTTCTAACAATTCTAAAATACTTGCATTAAATGAGACTAGTCAAGAATGTGTATGATTACAATATGTTATTCAACACATCTGGAGTTCATGTAAGTCATCTTCAATCATAGATCCTCTAACAATCATTTATAAAGATAATGTAGCATGTATAGCCAAAGTCAAAGGAGGTTGTATTACAGGAGACAGACAAAGCATATTAGCCCAAAGTTCTTTTACACACATGAACCTCAAGAAGGTAGAAAAATTATGCGAAGCAAATACATTCTAGCAATAATCTTGTAGACTTATTCATTAACACATTGCCAACATAAACATTTGAGAAACTGGTATACGACATTAGTCATGCAGCAGCTCAACAAGCAACCAAGTTAATGAATAATTTTATTCTTTTGTTATGATTAAGGGGAACAGTCATTAGAGAGAGTATTCTAAATATATATGTGTATTGTACTTTTTTTTTTTTTTTTACCTTGGCTAGGTGATTTCCCACTACATTTTATTAGCAAATCTTATTTAATAAGGTAGTAGAAGCACGTCCGATGCCACTTAGGATTTATTATGTAATCATATATATTCTTTGTTACGGTTTTTATTCCACATAGTGAATTTCCTTAACAAAGCCAAGCGTATCCTAAGGTGGTGAAAAATCTAAGGAGGGGTGTTAGAAAAGAAGATTTTTATCACTTGTATTCTATTTACCATACATTTGTCAACTAATGTATTTTGC
This sequence comes from Boswellia sacra, assembly GCA_013180625.2. Lineage (NCBI taxonomy): Eukaryota > Viridiplantae > Streptophyta > Magnoliopsida > Sapindales > Burseraceae > Boswellia > Boswellia sacra. Next base: position 158,410 of record SNVD02009548.1, on the reverse strand, counting down.
TACATCTCAAGATTTTGGCCTCCACTTGTCAAGATCCTACCGTAATAAATATAAGATATTTGTGTTGGAGTGGTCTATAAATATCACCCTTTACCCCGTTATACAGCACACTGCAGCCCAAGCGGGCAATGAAATAAGTATCTTCAACTTCTCTGTCTCTCTCCCATTTTGACTTCTCTCACCTTTTTATGTTTACACTCATGCTCATCCAGCAGGCATTTCAACTCCTTTTGGCCTTACCTAATTTAACTATTTTACTAATCCCAGCCTATTCAGTAATTATATTCTTAATATTGAAAGTAATATACAATTGTTGAGATAACTAAAATGTTGTTTTGTTTCATAGTCGCTTAAACCTTTGAAATTAATCAAAATTTGGGGTTTGTTAGGGCTTACGGTATCGTGAAAAATTGTTGTTAAAAAATATTATACAAAAAATCCGTTATTAGTTATATTGTCTACAAAAGTTATAAGGTTTTGATAAATTAATTTTTTAAAATTGTTATTTTGTTCATAAACTATAAATATATGTTTGATAAATTGGTTTTCAAAAGTTAATTTTTAGTAAAAGTATACAATTATACAAAAAATTATAAAAAATTATAGTTATCAGTGTTAATTTAAATATATAATAAAATAAAACAATTAGATATATTTATTTATTTTATTAAAAAATAAAAATAAACTAAAATAAAATCTCAAAATTGTCAATGAAGTTGTTGCCACCTCTCTGCTGTCCTAGGCTTTTGGCCGTCATTGACTGGCGAATGAAGTAACATCATCAGATCCAGAAAACTCATCGGGAGCCACTAGAGACCAATCCAATGCTGGTTTATGCCGGAAATCAGTCAGACCTATTGAAACTTTAACCTTTCGATTCAGCTGATTTTCGACTGAAATGACAAAACCATTCATGGATTCATGTATTGCAGACTTTGGCGAGTCCTTTGGAGCTTGTGGTGTCATTTCACGTGCCGGTCAATGGAGGCCAACAGTCGAGAATGGCGGAAGGTGGCCATGGAAAGCACTGCTCTAGTAATAGATTTAAATTTTTTTTAAAAGTAATTTAAAATGTAAAATTTTATAATTTTATAATTCATTAAATATTTAATTTTAATATTTTAATAATTAGAGATATTTTTAAATTTATATTAAATTATAGAGATAATTTTAATATTTTAATTTATTTAAATTTTAACTTTTTAAAAACAGATTTTTTAAAACCAATCGTTGGAGACATATATTATGTAAGATTTATTTGAGATTATTGTATTGTGTAAAATTACTTTAAAAAAAGGGTTATAACAAAAATTGGCTATTGTACAACATAAGAACAAGTTACAAGTGTTTAAATAAAAATGATTTTCAAAATTGTGGACTAACATGTGTCTGGCAAATTTAAAAATAAAGACTACAAGAGAGACAAGATTATGAAAATGTCTTAAGTTCAAATCATTCTAAACTAATTCAAAATAACTGTAATAAAATATTTAAAAATGATATTAATAAAAGTAGAAATAAATTGAAAAATTAAATTATAGGGATCAAAATCTAAGCTGTGTCGTAATCTCCATCGTAGGTCGTCGGGAGCTGAAGTATCGGCGAGTCTAGCGACACAGCTGGGGCCACAGTGATCGGCGGCGTCAATTCTATTAAGCCTACGTTCTTTTAGTCGTAACTATCGCTGTTTTACCGTAAAAAGTAAGAAGATCTCCGATGCCCGAATCTCCAATGGCCGAATAAGTCTTACATTTAGAGCGAAAATGACATCTTAATTAGCGACAACAACCACTGTGTCCGTTAGATCCTTCATCGACGATCATTATGTCGTAGCCAGTGTTGTTCGACACGTTGGTGCTCCGACTACCACTGCCGGCAATGGGGGATTTCAACGACCGGCGATGGTAACTTCTGGTGACAGTTATTTTTTTAAATATAGTATTAATTAAATTATATAATATATTTTATTTTTTAAAAAAATATTAATTTCAAATTTTAAATTTTAAGAGTATATTTGGTTTTACACTATTTCAGAGGTATATGATTTATTGTGTTTTGAAAGTTATTTATAGTTGTATATTGTTTTTAGAGCGTTTGATGAATTAGTTGAAGCCTAAGATGTGTAAAAATGATGGTTTTGAAGTCGATGGATAAATGTGGAGGATTACAAGTGTCGTTCTGGTTTTACGCTTGACACTCGATAAGTTTAGATGAACATATGTCAAATGTCAGATTAAATATAATTGACACTTAATGACAATTGTTGAGTGTCGGTGATAAACAATCCGATACTCAATACTCACTTTTTTTGTTTGATGATGTGCTCGACGCTCAACATCATGTATCGAGTTCTATCGACCACGTAAATTCGACAATATCAGATACCTCTCTTTCACTATAGATAGTGTCCGACAGTATGCTCGATGCTCGATATCATGTATCGAGTTTTGTTGATTACATAAATCTAATAGTATTCTACACCTCTCTCACTATCGAATGGTGTCCGATAGTGTGCTCAACACTCGACAATCATTGTCGAGTTGTCATCTTCCTCGTCAAAAAACCCATATTTTCTCTAAAAAATTCTAATTTTTTTTTTTTTGCATTAAACTACTCAGATTACTTCAACATAGCTCAATTCATTTTTTTTAAGCTACTATAATGTTTTTTAAACAACAAATATGTGACAAATCGTATATAAAATATCAGATATTATGTAAAACAGTGGTGTATAAAGAAAGATTTTGTCCGAGAACGAAGAAGAAAGAAAGAAAGGGTATTGAGATCATTTTATAATCAAAAGGGTCATGACATATAAATACTTGGAAAATGGGTTACTTTTCAAAGGGTCCCTTAATTTGGTTTACTGTTTACATTTTCCCCAACTTGTTTTGAAAATGTTTACTAATCGTCAAAATAACTTCAACTTCTTTAACATTGGGATCAAAATAACTTTTTAACTTTAGCTGTTGAGTGGTTACCCCAAACACACTCTTAATGTTTCCTCTGATGGGGTAGCTAGGTTTAACTTCAAAGGCAAAAATATCATTAGGATAAGTCATTGAAAAACAATCAATACATAGTTGATAAGCAAACTAACATCATTGCTAACGAGTTTGAACATGGTCTCTCTTTTCTGATATGTGGCCGCTCCTCAACTCATAATTGCTAACAATTATCTTAAGATATGTGACATTTTAGCTAGAATGATATATTTGCCTTTGGAGGTTAAACTTGACTATCAAAAGAAATTAGTATTTTGCTACATTTTAAAATAACACTTCCAATTTGGTTAGTTTTCATAATTTGATAGACAATATGCCTGAAAGAGTCACCTTCAATTGACAGATCATTTCATCTAGGGTCAAATGATCCTCAACACCAAATCTAAAATTTCACATGTAAAAAGGAAATTAAAAATAAATATATAAAAGATAATTCTTTAAGGTCGTTTTATTGACAAAATAATATCAAAGAATTTAAGAGTGAAATTGAATGCTGGATTAAGGGTTAAAAAGAATTATTAACCCACACTAGACATGTACAAGGAACACCATAAAATGCCTATTTGAAGACATTATTCACCGGGGACAATAGAGAAATGCTGTTTGAAACTTATATTTCACAGAATAATCACACAATAAGCATCAAAATTATGGAAGGAATGAACCAGGAAATGGGGTCAGCAATTAAACAGTTAGAGCTTCTATTTACCTTGAGTGGTCTCTTCTAACACCATTGTTGAGAGATCTTCAAAAACTGACTTCATGTCAGGCCTCTCTGATGCTGGTAGGATACATTTTAGAGCCACTTGAAGCATAGTTTCAAGAACTCTAGGTGGGTGCTCCAGATCATGCCTATCCATGATCAGATTGTCAAAGCACTCGCCCGAACGATTTTCAAAAGCTAGGAACCTAACCCAGTCTGTTAAATCAACAACTCCAGGCTCCCCACAAACAATTTCCCCACAACTCTTCCCAGTCAGGAGCTCTAGCAGGATAACTCCAAATGCATAGACGTCACTCTTTAGTGATGGGAGCGGTTTACTTGAGCTAGCAAATTCAGGAGGCCGGTAGCCAAGAGCACCTGCATTCAGAACTTGCTCAGCTGTGCCAGCTGGTGTAAGTATCCGGTGCAGACTGTAATCAGTTAGGAATGCATTCATGTTGGGAGTTTCTAACAATATGTTAGAGGATTTGAGGTTGCCATGGGGTATTGCTCTTTCATTGTGAAGGTAGTTTAGACACTGGGCCACATCTACAGCAACTCTAAGCCGTTCATCAATTGACAGTGGTGGGAGTTTTCTTTGATCTGTTTCTGCAGAAGTCATTAAAAGCTTCAAAAAAAATTGCATCGTAACTGTGACATGTGAAAGATGGATACTCTAAACAAAGGCTTAAGTTGAGCCAACTAATTGATATAAATCCTTTTAGGCAGCTTTAACGCCAATAGCAGAAGTTATCCTTACTCTTGTAGTTCTAAAGTCAAGCCTTTTGGGGGTGCAGAAAGTTCTCTGTCCAGCTGAGTTTTTAACTTGACTGCATGTCAGCTTATAGGACAATCCCTAGTCATAGGACTCAGATAAATTGACTAATGTAGATTAAGGGCAGGTCCTAACGTTGGCTTCATCGTGTAGATCATTTTGGTTCTCAATAATGAACAATAACACAGAAAATTCTAATTTCAAGATCAAGACAACTTATTAGATGAATCAACTTCAATAAAGCAATTAATAAACATGCATCAGTAGAAAACTCAACTACTACTCGTTACAAAACCCACAAAACCATTACATCTGATATTAACTCGGTCAAATTATTATTTTATGAAGAAGCAGAGACAGACAAAATGGACTCTGATATTGCAAATCCATTTCTTGAAACTGTGAGTGCAAATTTTACTGGTGAGGAACTATATTAGTTTAATTGCACAATCAAATTCGAACATAAATACCCATAAGCGAACAAAAGTATATTTCTATAATCCAAAAGCCAAAACATATAAATAAGTAATTAAAAAAAACCTTATAAATAATGCATTTTGACATGAACAACGGAATTCAAATCACAAAATATCACTTGCTTTCTTTAGCCAATAAATTGGTTGATAATAATGCTTAATGAAAATTAAAATTTACGTAAAACCAATGATATAGAATTACTCAACTAATTCATTTCTTGGGCCACAATATGTTCAATGACTTCATCTCTTATTGGGTTCCAAATCAATGCACAGGTCAAACTAGACAAAGATGTCCCATCAAACCAAACGAGCTACCTTTGAAGCCATATCTTTCCTGGCTTTTCACAGTTGCCACTACTTCGGCAAGGGTAATGCAGGATGAAAGTGGTCTGTGTAGATATGTTGATTCACAGCCAACCAATTAGGGAACACTTTCTCAACAATGACGGAGTGGATGCTGAATAATAAACAATGGATGAACAGCATTTATTCTTTCTTGAAATCCACAACTGCCGGCCATAACCTTACTTGAAAACTACTGTTCAACTCTAAAATCTTGGTGGTTGAAAAACTTGAGGTATATTATCCCAAGTTGGGTGGTAGTTGAACAACTGACTTTTTGGTTGAAACCAAAGGTATTAACCACTTGATCCCACATATGGAGTTAAGTCATGTATGAGATTGATGCAAATAGATAAATAGACAGATGATAATCAAAAAGATTGTGCTGCAAGTGTTGAAAAATGTGAAAATAGATGCAGGTGCAAGTGTACAAGTGACCGCCCACAGGTAGTAGTAGTAAATGCATTCCAGTTTTGTATTGGTATTTCATTGACTGCTCTGGGATGTTTTTATCAACAAGTAAATAAACAAATAAAAGCAACAGAAATAAGAGAAGGATTGTTCAAAATAAGGGAAGTCCAAAAAATGATTGCATGCTTCACATCAAATTCATTGAACAGAATCTTACCTTGAAGATAGAGGGCCAAAGATTGCGCATTAATATAATTTGATATGATTAGCTTCTCATGCTCTTTTGGACCCCAGTAGTAACCCTGAAGAGAAACTAAATTTGGATGTTTGATGTTCCCAAGTTTCTTTACTTCCCTTGCAAATTCTTTCTTTCCTTTTGCTGTCCCCTCCCTCAACCATTTGACAGCCAATATAGTACCCGAGTCAAGGGTAGCTTTATACAAAGTTCCATGACAACTCCGTCCAATCACTTCTGCTGGAGCATGTGAAAGTTCTTCAGCTGTGAACACCAAGGAGCCATCAAACAGATGTAAATCCCCAGCTAATTTTTCTGGAGAACGAACCTTGAGCAAATCAGGATTCTTGGAGGAAAGTTGGTTTTTAGAAGGTGATGGATTAGAAGATGACAAGACAGACAGGGGGGAAGACACTCCTTCATCCTTTCTTCTTGATTCAGGATAGTAGTGATCTTTGGGCTTTAAAACCGATGAAGTGTCCCCAAAATCATAAGTAGAACCCAGTCGGGATGATGGTAAAAGATCTTGATGCAGACTAAATGAAGATAATGATGAGTTAACTTTTTTGTTAAGCACTGATGTATTAGAAGGGGAAGAACTGCCCTCAGGAAAATTTTTCTCTTCCCCATCCCCATTCAAAGTTCTCCTCCTATGTCTCTTCCAGGGAACCTTGTAATAAATCATTATGCATAAAAGAGCAACCAAAGAAGCACCACTAACCAAACCTACAATCAGGGCAATTTTAGTAGCAGGTTTCATAATATTCCCATGCTCCCTCACATTCAGGACTGGGACACCAGGTGATGATGGTGACCATGGAACGCTCAGCAAGGAATTTCCAGGATGGAATGCTGAATCAGGAAACCGCCTTAAGTTGTAAGGTATCACACCAGAAAGATTATTAGAAGACACATTGAATTCTCTTAGGTCATCTGGAAGGCCATCAGGAATGCTACCTTCAAATTTATTGTTCGACAGGTTAAGATACAGCAAGTTATGAAACTTACTGATCTCCGGGGGCAAATGTCCACTTAATGAGTTATAAGATAAATCAAGGGACATCAAGCTCAAACTTTCACTAGAATTTACTGAAGAAATATTTTGGATTTCTTGAAGAGGTAATGACCCAGTGAAGTTGTTGCCTGACAGGTTTAGATTGGTCAGCTTCATAGAACTAAAGAAGCTTGAAAGGAGATATCCATTAAGATGGTTGAAGCTAAGATCAATCACTTTCAATCCAGGATATGTTCCCAAAACTGCCGGGAGAACACCCTCTAATGAGTTATTGGATGCCTTTAATGAAGTCAGCCTCAAGAACTGGGAAGTTTGATTTGCTAAAGTTCCAGTCAACAAATTAGAACTCAAATGAATAACTTCCACATAGTTTCCCCAACTCTGCATCCTGGACAAATTCCCTGAAAACCTATTATTACTCAAATCTACAATGGCGCATTGCCCTACCTTAATAGGTAGGAAGCCTGATAATTTGTTCGAAGATAAATTAACCTTCTTCAAGGTTGCAGAGGTAATACTTTCTACTGGACCTGCCACAAATGTAAAACTTTGAGAACAGTAACAGTAATAATAACAATAATAAAAGGATGTTTGAGGGAGAAGGTAGATATGCATTGAAAAGACTTTCAAATTGCAAGAATCATACAATGAGTCATCCTCAATGATTTTAAAACTAATTACTAATACGCAGGGAATTAGAATAGTTTATAAAAATAAAAATAAAAAAAGGAAAGAAATAAGAACTTGAGTATATAAATTGGACAAAGTAGTTGATTTTTCATACAAGATGCATATTCACGGATTTTGGAGGACTTCAAATAATGGTTTCATATGATAAAAACCATGAAAAGCAAGAGCGCAGGACTGATCAATTAATTTAGATTACTAACAATGACAAAGATAAATTTCCTCCAAATATAGTCAAGCACCCAACATCACTACACTGATAATAAGCTCTCTAACTGCCAAAATATAGATTAACCTAGAAAAAATCCCATCACAAGTTGAATTATTAAAAAAAGAAAAAAAGAAAAAAAAAGAGCTTTCGAATCCTTGGTAGTAGAAGCACATATAGAAGCAAAAAAGTGAACTCTATCCCACAGATTGTGATTCATTGTTTGAAGGTTCATTCTTTCTCAGCAAATAGAATCTTTGCTACTTTTGCTATATTAACCACTACATAGAATCTCAAATCATCTTTACAACAGTGATAAACCACAACCAAGTTTTACCAATTTATGAACAGAAGTGGTTGGGAACTAGTGGTTTCATTAAATTGTTAAGAAAGTAAACCTTTGTCAGGGTAGGCTATACAGTGAGTGGTTCCTCTAAAGGCATGCCATTTAGTATGTTTCATTTTTATTGTTTCTTCCACCAATAATGCCTTATATGCATTTGACAATTGGAGATTATTCTTGAAACGAGTTAAGTATTAAGAGTTTCTGGGATTTGTTTAGAAACAAAAAATTTGGTCAAATTAGAAAGGAAGTCCTCAAAGATTCATTTTGATTTAAAAAACAATTTTGCCTATGTCCAATGCTCAATGATTACGGAATAAAGAGAAAAGCAAAAAAGTGAACCACTTTGAGGAAAATTCTGTAAAGTATATAGTTGTTAGCCAAATTTAAAGAAAGGGAATGTAAATCAATTTCATAGTAAATATAACTAACCGCTAGAGCACTGATAGAATTAGAATACCTTCAAGTTGATTATGGCTGAGATCAAGTTCAGATAACATCATTGAGCTTTCTTGTAATAGAGCTTGTGGTAGAGATCCTGACAATTGATTGCTTCCAAGTCGAAGAATCCGAAGGGAGACAACAAAGTTGAATGATGGTATCTTACCCACTAACTTATTAAAACTAGCATCAAATACCTCTAAATTGTCGAAATATGGCATTCCATCGTGAGCAAAGAGCTCTCCAGCTAAAGAGTCATAGCTTATGTTGAAATACTGAATTGCAGAAATAAAACTGGAGCTTCCAAGTCCCAAGTCCAGTGAACCAGAAAGCTGGTTACTGCTTAGGTCAAGATGTACCACTCCACCCAACTGGGACACAATATGCATAATATCGCCATTAAAACTATTAGCCCTCAAATCTAAGTACTTCAACCTCTGAAGATTACCAAAACCAGAAGGAAATGTACCTTCAAAACTATTCGAAGAAAGATTCAGAAGCACTAAATTCTTCAATTTAACAATGCCAGAAGGTATCAGACCATGAAAGACGTTCCTTGAGAGATCCAAAAACTGAAGAGACTGAATTGAACCGATGTTAGTGATAGTCCCCATCAACTGATTGTTTGAAACTGATATGTTGCTCAGCATTTTAAGGCCAATAATAGCAGGGAAACTAAAATTTCCAACTAGACCCACATCATTCAGCATAATAGATGTTACATGGCCATCACTACAAGTAATACCAAACCAGTTTTGTGGGCACCCATCAGACGCTAAAGACTTAGAATTCCATGAATCAAGAACTTGCCCAGTTGGGTCCTTCTCAATGCCCTTCTTTAGCTCCAAAAGAGCTTCAAAATCTGACTTTCCTAATGCATTTACTACCAATAACAATATTATCAAACTCACTCTCTGCATTCTTTTCACGGTGGTCCAATCCCAGAAGTTGAAGAGACAACAAGAACACAAAATTCAACTATACTAGATACTAGTTTGAAGCAATTTTAGAGCTAAAACAAGCTCGTGAATTGGTGAATACAAGTACAAGAAACAAGTCATGAAACCAAAAATGCATTACAATTGACACAAGAAATGGAAAGCATTGGTCAAAGAATGAAAGTTTCTTACTTTGAATCTGAAGTACCACAGCACAATCATTGCTAAAATGATGAGCCAAATGAAGTCAAATCAAATGTAGCAAGAGAGAGAAAGTAAAAAGTATGGGAAATCATGCATAACATTCTCCTACATTATGAAGCATAAAGCTGGTGAGTAAAAGTAAAAGAAACATATAACAAACCCAAAAAGAGAAAGAAAGGAGGCAAAAGGATCTCACTGAATCCCAAAGTGAGGTTGGTTCATTACTTAGAAAGATGAGAAGCTGCAGAAGCAACAGTGAGAGTGAAGTGAAGTGAAGTAACAAGCAGAGGGGGTAGGTGATGTTTTTTATTGTAAGAGATGGGGCCAGATTTACATGTAAATAAAAATGTTAACTGAACTTAGCTGAGTGTGAGCTGTTACTTTGACCTGGGGCTTTTGCCTGTTCAGAATTTCCAACCACTGTGTTCCAATCCCAATGCAGTGTTTAGGCTTTCTATTGGACATTCAACCTGTAGATTGTAAAGAAATCCTTGAGGTTTGGGTCAAATTAAGTCAACGCTGGTAGGTTTACAAGACTATCGAAGACATCCCATTATTATTAGTAATAAAGTGAGTCCATTTTAAATCTGTTATTGACCATGTTTGACCGTGAGAATTTCAATCAATGGTTATATTAAAATCCAGGAACATGAAAGCAAATTAAGGTATGCATGTGGCAATGTCCAAATCAAGAGAATAAGCAACTAAGTCCATGGGGCTAGGCCTAGGGCAAGGAGAGAAAGGGATGTAAATCAAGAGACGAATTGCATGAGATGGGTCAAGAGAATGATCAATGGATGAAATAGAAAGAGGTGTGGAAAATTACTGGGAAGAGAAGTGACATGTTATCGTTGTAGAAACATTGAAAAAAGTAAGGAACAGTTATGTAGATGGGTTCGTGTTGTTCGCAAATTTATCAAAACGGGCTAGTCCTCAATCATGTAAATGGGCCAAAAGATTTTCATTTCTTATTTTTGATACATGAGGCCAGCCCAAGTTGTTAAGAAGACAACTAGGCCTAGCCCAATTATGATTCACCTATTAAGTAGGAGATATAGAAATTTGGTACTATTTCTATTTCTAAGTTATGTTAGGTGGTATTCCTCACTTGGTTAGCGTTCAGTTGACAGTAGCACTTCACTCTAAAGACCAGCGCACAAGTGATCTTCTTTCTGTCCTTTTCTTATCTAATTCTGTTGTATGTAATCAAAATTTCAATAATATTGTAAGTTTCTGTGTCATTTATGGCTTTCTAATTTCCTTAAAGGTGAAGAGTTTAAATAAAACCTTAAAAGTTTTGAAATATTTTGAGAGAACTTCTAAAATTTTTCTGAACTCAAGTTTCATGGGCCAAGAATACTCTTGGATGCTAGGAGTTGAAATTTTCAAAAAAAGATTTTATGAGTGGCCTCTGAGTCATCACCATTTCAGATCAACTTTTGAAAACATTCTGTTATCTGTTGAATTATATGGGTTTTTGAACATGTTATTGTGAATGAAAAATTGATTCTCATTTTCCTTTTTAGTCTTGTTTTCTTCTTTTCCTAAACATCTATTACATATAATGTTATTATAAACGTAACAATAATTTCTTTTAGATAAATATGGATACCATTTACATTTATAGCAAAATGTTTTTGGTCCTTGGTTTTCTTGCCATTTATACATGTTGTTTCTATAGTGATTTTAATCATTCCTATTTCTATATTTTCTTCTTCTGCTATTGAATAAATAGATTCATTATCACTTTCTCTTGATGGTTCATATATCTCGTCTCCGAGTTTTTCTAAAATTAAATTTCGAATAATATGTTCTCTATTTTGTCCTTTCTTCGAATACTTATTAGCAAAATGTTTCGGATCTCCACAAATAAAGCATTTGTATTTATAATACTACACTTACAACTAACTCTTTTTATAATCTGAGTTGACAAAATCTTATTAAAGATGTAACTTTTCTCATTCATATTTGTTTTTTCTCCTTCAATGAATTTTTACCAACTTAAGTTTTAAAGAGAGTTGATTGTAAGTGAGATATAGGTGTAGCATTGCTCTTTTTTTAATTTTCTATTTATCTTTATTTAAAATGTCTATTGGTTGGTGTTCTACTAAATGTAGTAACTTTTCTAAAAGTATATTTTTTTTTCCTTTTAAATGGTTTTTAAACCTACTTATGTTTAAATTAATGACTCTATATATTTCTTTATTTTCTTTCAAATTTTCTTTAGCCTAAGATTTTGTGGAGTAACATAATCTTTACAAAATGACTATCCAGTTTTTTCAAGTTGTTTCTGCCATTTGTTGAGTACAATGTTCTCCCATTATTTCTATTGTTCTAAATCCTAATTTTTTGATAGATGACTGTTTAGAATAATAATCATCATGTAAAATTTGATCTTTTATAATTTTAGATCATGGTACTGGTACCTTCGTAATACTTTGAAAACATCAATTGTATCCGACTTTCTCACAAAATCCATCCAAGTAAAACTTGAAAAGTCATCAACACAAACAATAACAAATCTCTTACCTGAAATACTCTTAATCTACATTGGTCCCATCAAGTCCATATGAAAAAGTTCAAAAATCATTGAAGTATTATGGTACATATTTGAACCATGATGATTTTTAATTTGTTTTCCAAGTTAGCATGGTCCATAGACGTCAACAGATTTTTGTTCTTGTTTAGGAACTCATATAACATCATTGACCTTAGTTAATTTAACTAAGGTTGTGTTTGTTTTCATCACTTAACACTTTTTAGATCTAAACACTTTTTAGGACTTAATTTATACCACTTAATGAGATGTTTGTTTGCTCTTTTAGATACCACTTAAAAAAAGTGGTAATAGAATATTTTATCTTTAATGTGACTTTTTTACCCTTATTTAAATGTAACATGTTTATATTATATTTATACAATTCTTTAAAAATTGACTAGTTAATAAAATTAAACCAAAATTCTTTTTTATTTAAATAATTAATATATATTTTTTACAAACCTTTAAAAAATAAATATTACTAAAATAAAATAAAAATTCTTTTTCATTTAAATAGTTAATATTATATTTCTTACAATCTTTTAAAAATTAAAATTTTAATAAAATTAAATCAAAATTATAAATAATTATAAATTTAATATTTATTAATTATATTTTAATTAATAATTTTTTTACTTTCTAATTGATTATATTTTCTTAAATTTATTCTTATCAATTATTGACCAAGTTACCTATGGTCCAACCATCCATATTAAATAGTTAAATTAAATTAATGTTTTGTTAAGTTAATCATTGGAATTTGGGTTATTAATTACTATTTCTTCATTGCATGCATGTGCCATCACAAACTGGTGTTGAATTGCAGCTTATTCCACATATATAAATTAATAAAATTAAAAAATGAAAAAACCACAACAAGATGAGAGACATTAATTCACAATTGTTGAATAGAGAAAAGCAAAGTGTGCATGTTCTGTTGATAGAGCCCAAGAGAGAGCACATGAGATGAGATGAGATGAGACGAGACTTCAAAATTGTTATAATTAATTGGATTCGTAATTAATGTTGGTAGCTGACGCGATGCACATGGAAACAGTGGTATTTTATATAAGAGGGTATTTTCGATATTTCATATATTCAGATGTTTTGAATAAGGAAAAAGTGGTATTTTTTCACTTTTTAGATTCAGACATATATGTCTGAAAATAAGTTATCAGAGGCCCAAACAAACGGGCTGAAATTTTTAAACATCTGAATCTTATTCAGATTCAGACTTAAGAGGCCCAAACAAACGGGCCCTAAGTCTTTATATTTAAATGTCCTAGCTTTTGATGTCATATTTTAAGTTCATATATCTTAGTTAAATGACTTGTGTGAATATGATAAAAGATAGCAATTGTCAGAAGAACGATTACCTTAAAAAGACATTCACTATTTCGATGGAGAACCATACATTTATTTTTGGGGAAATTCATAATAAATTAGTGATTACATATCTAACTAATGCTAATCAAGTTGGCTTTAAAACTGTCAACGTACAAGACTTTTTCAAATTGAGGCAGACCATCAACATTTAAAGTTCCTTTGCCAAGAACCCTTCTTTAAGCTCCATCACCAAAAGTGACATAACCAATTCTGCAAGACTTAAAATTAAAAAAAAAAAAAAAATCCTTATTGCATGTCATATGTGTAGAGCGCCCACAATCAAATACCAACAAGTATTAGAGGAAATATTTCAAGCAGTAAGAGCCAAATGGCAAGACAAATCATTATCTTTAATCCAAGGTTTTCGACTTTATTATTTAATTTCCTCTCACATAATTTTTATCTGCTTCTAATTAATTTTAAAACTTCAAAACAGTGAGGTCTAATGTGTCTTTTACACCACAAAATAACAGACAGAAACAAACCTTTGTTTACCTTTATCTGGTGTTCTTTTAATCTCCGTAGTAGAGTTGTCATACGATGAAATCTTTGACAAACACAATCTTTTTTTTTTGTAACCGAGGTGTCCTAGCCAACTAAAGAAATAGCCGCTGGACAAACACAATCTTTGAAGATGAGTCATTTTCAATCGTATCATACTTAAAGATCATATTTAATGGAGCTTGCTCTTCCAAGATCAAGAACCTGATCAAGTCGTGCAAAACCAATTTTTAGCCTCTAGATGCATTCCTGAGCTTCTGTCAGCTCAGTTTTTAGCTTCAAAATTCTTTATAATTTTTCATGTAATTCTTTCTTCAGGTCTTCGTTTTTTTTCTATTCATCTCCCCAATGATTATATAACTGTTGATAAGTTCCTCCACCAAATTCATTTTAAGAAGTCTCCTTGTCTTCACAGAGCTTTAATTTCTCCCAGAAAAGGCCACAAAGTTGGTTGTATGTTCAGATTCTTCAAATTGATCACTTTCTAAGTAATCATCACTCCATGTAGCATTTATCACTCTTTTTTCTTTTTCTTGGTAGGGGCACGCTCAGATTGGATATGACCAAACCCACTACATTCTCCGTATTGAATTTGATTTCTGCGTTCAAGATCCTTGAAAAGAAATTTCTCAATAAACGACTTCCATGGACGCTACCTTAAGATCTTCACTATGTATTTAAGTATTTACACAAAATTTAGGACTTAACACTCTACAAATTCCCTCTATAACAAATCAGCTCCTTCTGTTCTCACATCTTAGTTTCTATAAACAAGTTCTATAACCTTTAAATACGTGAATGTTCACTTACCTTGAAAACTCCTCCCACTAAATAAAATAACAAGCATAAAATTAAAGAAGACGAGACGACTTAAAAACAGATACACGAAGAACTGATAATATTATCAATCTTAATGATCTAACAAGCATAATCTCTCGCTCTTGAAGCTCTTCTCGCACTTGTAGGATTTCAACGTTCCATACAAGTGCAATATATAGGCAGCGGATCGATGATGAGATTGATCAGAAGAATGAAGACGTATGTTCACAGCTCACGGGTAGGGGTGGCAATTTTCGACACGACACGCGAACACGACTTAACACGACACGGGTTTAAGCGGGTTTGAGTTTTGGCATATTCGTGTTCGTGTCGTGTTCGTGTCGAAGATTTCAACCTGTTTAATAATCGTGTCGTGTCCGGGTTGAGAGTCTTCAACACGCGAACACGATTATGACACGACACGATTATGACACGAACACGATTATGACACGAGTAACACGAATACATATTATACACGATTGACACGATAACACGATTAACACGAATATTGACACGAACACGATTATGACACGAGTAACACGAATACATATTATACACGATTGACAAGATAACACGATTAACACGAATATTGACACGATTACATATTAAATTTAAAAATACTAAACTTTTTAGACATTTTAGTTCCTATATGTATCCAAATTTTAAAATAAAAATAGAATTTTAAAAACCTAATAAATTTTAAAACTTAGGATATTTTTGTCATTTAACAAAAATTAGAAATCTAATTCTGTACTGTGTCATAATCGTGTTAACGGGTCATAATCGTGTTAACGGGTCATAATCGTGTCAATAATGTAAACGTGTCTTAATCGTGTTAAATAGATCGTGTTCGTGTCTAACATGATTACGACCCGTTTATTATTCGTGTTAGCGTGTCGTGTCGTGTTATCCGTTTAATAATCATGTCGTGTTCGTATCGTGTCACAGTGACACGAATAATAAACAGGTCGTGTTCGTGTTGGATCAATTCTTATCGTGTCACAGCTCGACACGACACGAACACGACCCGCGAACACGAATTGCCACCCCTACTCACGGGGTATAATCGATTAACTTCATCACAAGGAAGAGCGGCAAGGATAATTTGGTCACTCTAAGCTCAATTAATCAATGATCACGCCATTTGATTAGGTTGTTATCCAAGCATTTGAGTTGGACGTGCAGTGGGCTAAGTCCAATGCGAGTAACAAATCGATTACATTAATGGGCTGAGTTGAAAGTGAGTGTACTGAGTTGACTGTGAGTCATTATCATGACATCTTGGTAGGGGTCGATTCGTGTCGTATCGTGTCGACTCATTTAATTATTCGTGTCAAAATATGAAACCCAAATTCACCCGATTATTAAACTTGTTATCCACGTGTTGTAATCGTATCACATTTAATTCGAATAATTTACTTAATTGTTTAACTTAGTTATACATAATATATTATATTTTCTATATTTAAATCAATTAAAATTATTTTTAGAATATAAACCATTGTTAGTATAAAATATTATTAAAATCATCATAATTTATTATTTTATAAATTAATTTATTTTATAGTATAAAAATTTCAGTTTTATAATATATATATTGTAAGTAGTTAATAATTTATATTATTGAATGAATTTACGTATTAAAGATATACAAAATATATTTAACTATTCGTGTCATTAAACGGGTTAGCGTATTGAACACCTTCAACACTAACTCGACCCATTTATTAATTGTGTAGCGTGTTCGTGTCGTGTTCGCAGGTCTTTTCAAACATTCTCACCCCTACATCTTGGGAAAGCACAATACTATTCTAACACGACTGAGTTAAAAGATGCGCGTAAATAATGAAAGTTAAAATAATGCGATAATAAAATCTAAGGATAAGACAGTAAATTAAAAAATAAAATCATATAAAGATAAATAAATTAATGAATGAAACTTTGGTTAACTACATATCGTGTATACGAATAGGCCATTTGTCGCATAATTATAAACCAAGATGCCAGTACGTGTTTCGCAACAAATTATATAATTTGATCACATTGATTTATAATTTTTCATAAGAAGACAAATATTGTCATCGTTAGTTGTCGTTGGTGACATCTGGCACCAAACAACATGGCCACTACGTAACCGATCAATGGAAACCGATCTATTCATTATAATTGATTTTATTGGCATAATATGCCGCGGCTCCACAGAATATGCCCCAAAAAGATTCGGCCCTTGAAAATGTTTTCGTCTTCTGTGACTAAATGCTAATCTTTAATTTTCTTTTAATTAGTTTTTAATTGTTATTATTTTAATAATAATATTTTTATTTCAATTATTTTAATATTACAATTTAAGCTAAAATTAATTTGGATTTATAATAAAAATTTTAAAAATTGTCTCTATTTGGATCTTTATATTCATAAGCAAATGTTGAAATTCAAATTTACTAAATACATATTTATAGTTTAAATAGTACATTACTAGTAAAAATCAATCCTATTGAACACTTTTTAAATTCTTTTCACAGTATAGCCATAACAATTAATATTTATTTTTTTAATAACGTAATAATCCCAAACAGACTCTAGCTAATTCATGAAGAAAGAAATGTCATAAAACGCGTTTAAATAATTTAAATTAAATCATATTAAAACTTTCAACTAAAAAATAAACGACCTCTTAGCCTTTGTTGTGTCACACGTGGTATTACTCAATTATTGAAAGTGACCCAAAGTGCTGCCGTGATTGCAAAGAAAATAAGACTATGCCTAATACAATGTGGAAATCATAGTTGGTATGGCCTAAAATGATGTGGGAATTTAATTTGTTTGATTATGAACCACAAAGTCAATAATAATAGGCTTAAGGTTGAATGTATACCCTGTGCATACATGAGGCATGTAATCTAGTACTCTTAATTCACCTTTTTATCGTTTTCAAAGTAGAAACCAGTCGAAACTCAAATATTCAACTTTCTACGAAACAAGGGAATTACCAAAAAAAAAAAAAAAGATTAATGGCCCTCCTGTATTGCAATCATTCAACTCCTATTGTTACTTTTATACTCCTAAACATTTTTAAAATCCAATCATAAAAGCTGCTATATAATTAATGTAATGGATATAAGTATAACATACAATAAGAGGATTTAGCGATGATTTTTGAAACAGGATAATTTCCTAACTACCCTTGAGGTTTGCTTAAATATCACTTAGAAATCAACTATCAAAAATTAATCACTATCTACCCCTATCATTTTAAAAAGTCATCAACCATATTCTAGGATTGCATAGATGTATTCAAAATTTATAAAAAAAATATCATGTGATCAACATTTTTAGTGAAACAAATTTTAAACAATTAACCCTTGAAATATCTATTTTCATATATATAAATTTTAGAGTTAAAATCAAACTGAAATACTCCAAAAATTTTAGAATCAAAGTAAACCTCCCTTCATTTGAAAATACCTAAGAAATTCAACTAATCTACAAAATTACAAAACCTTCCAGGATTAAACTATACTAAAAGACAAAGAAACACGCCAAAATTCATAATTTTATGAAATCTTCAAGTACCTCAGATAATTTTCATAAAACTAATCTCTTGGCAAAAACAAAAAAAAATTCTAGGATTGCAAGAGCTTAGTTTTATGAAATTATCTGATATACCTAGAGATTTCATAAGATTATGAAATTTGGTATACTTCTTCGTTATTCAATGTAATTTAATCCTGAAAAGTTTTGTAATTTTATAGATTAAGTGAAATTTCTCATGTATTTTCAAATAAAGGGAGGTAAATCCTAAAAACTATGATATAATTGATATGCTCTAAAATTTCTGAATTTATTTTATTTTATTTTGATTCTAAAATTTACATATATTAAAATAGACATCCTAAGGGTTTGCCTAAAATTTGTTTCACTAAAAACTTTTGACTTTTTTATTTTTTATTTTAATAAATTTTGAAATGTAGTTGTGCAATCCTGGAATATGGCTAAATGAATTCTTAAAACATTAGAGGTAGTTAGTGATTGATTTTTGGTAGTTGATTTTTGAGAAACATTTAAGCAAACCTCAGGGTAGTCAATGAAATTATCCCTTTTCTAAACATTGAAGGGTTCTGTGTTTTGTTAGAATTTGCTGAATTGAAGGGTAATTATCATAGTTAATATAATAGGTCTTAGAGACACTTAATTACAATACAAACATTCGTTGCCATTTTTGTAAAGGGCAAATATCACACACCTCTCTAGTTTATTAAAAATGACTTTTCATAGCTCTTGTTGTGGAATTAGCCACTCATATTGTTATTATTGAGTTTTCGGTTACTTTTAACAATTGTCGGAAATTAACTATTAAAATAATTACTTTATTCCTAAATGATATCTGATGCATATTATATATTTTTAACTATTGAAACTTATTATTTCAATTTATTTAGATAGAACTGGAAAAAAATTCACTTTATTCCTAAATGATATCTGATGCATATTATACATATTATGAAATTAATAGCAGAATTGTTATTGGATTTAGAACTCTCGGGGCCCATTTGACAGTCGGGACGTAAGGGGATTGGACAAGATTTTATGAATAATTTATTAGACCTTTTTTTAGAGTATTTCAAGGGATTGGGATTGGAACAAATCTTAGTCCTTAGCAAATACTTGAGACTAAATCCTTGGGACTAGTAGTCCCATGGAATAGTAACAAATCTTTGGGACTAGCGGTCCCATGATGAACGGTGGGATTCCTTGTCCCAAGCTTGGACAAATGATTTTTTATTTTATTTTAATTAATAATAATATGAGATATAATATTAAATAAATAATAATTTAAGATAAATTATGAATAATAATAAATAATTGTATATATTATTAGTAATTATATTATTTAAGTTATAATATTAGTAAAATTGATATAATTAAATATTATATTATTAGACAAATATTAATATAAAAATATAAAAATAATTTAGAAATATTATAAAAATAATATTAGTAAATCCAATAAAATAAAATAAATAATTGTTGATATAATAATAATAAATTTTACTATAATAAAATAAAAGGATTATTAAGAAAATATAAATATAATACTATAAAATATTAAAAATACATATAAATTACATTATAATATAGTTATAATTAATAATTAATAATTTTTAATGATATAATGTTTAATTATAAAAATAATGTGTTAATAATATTAAATAACCAATAATATTAAATTTATAATTAATATAATATTTTGAATTATTATTTTTTTTAAAAATAAAAAGTATTTAAATATTTTTAATCTAAATATTAAATTAATATTTATTCAAATTAAACTTGAATAAAAATAATTATTTTATATTTAAAATTTGATTTCTTAAAAATTTATTATATATTAATATAGTCCAGTCCCATATTACACCAAACATAAAACAGTACTATCTATAGTCCAGTCCAATATAGTCCAATCCTAATCCTAATCCCAATCTCTGGATCCCGACTCCCAAACGGGGCCTTAATGCTGTCTTCTTTTTTTAGTTTTAGAATTTACGCTGCAAAATTACTTGCCAATCAATTAATATTGACAGTCATATTTAATATATTTTTTACAAAGTTATATTTATATTTACCATTATATATTAGATATATGAGATGAACATAAAAACTGATATCTAAATTTAAATTAAAATCTTATATTATATATATAGAAGATGGAGTATCCCCTATGATTAATGTGCTAGTCTCATCTCATCCTGTTTTACTCATTCATTAATTATAGGGTTGACAATTCATGTTTGCGTGCTATGTTTGTGTAACTCGTAAAATTTTGACTAACATGGATACGATCTATCGTACGTACGCATATGTTAATTTAAATTGGATTCTACACAGAAAATTATTTACAATTTATCTAATTATTTTAAAAGATTAAATACAAATCATAATACATATTATGAAATCAATAACAGAATTGTTATTAGATTTAGAACTCTTGATGCTGTCTTCTTTTTTGAGTTTTAGAATTTATGCTGCAAAATTACTTGTCAATCAATTAATATTGACAGTCATATTTAATATATTTTTTACAAAGTTATATTTATATGTACCATTAGATAGTAGACATGTGAGATGAACATAAAAACTCATATCTAAATTTAAATTAAAATATTATATTATATATATAGAAGATGGAGTAATACGTATGATTAATGTGCTAGTCCCATGATCAAATCTCATCTTGCTTTATTTATTTTTAATTTTACTCATTCATTAATTAGAGGGTTGACAATTCATGTTTGCAGGCTATGTTTGTATTATATTATAATAAAAACTAGTAAAATTTTGACTAACATGGATACGATCTATTTGATTATTCGTGTCAAAATTTAACACAGATAATATCCCTTTGATAAATGTATCACCTGTTTAGTAAATACGTTATAACTATATTATATTAACTAACATAACTTACTTAATTATTTAACACATGTATACTTAACCAACCACATTCTATTATATATATTTATATTAATTAAAATTATTCACTAATATAAATAATTATTAATATAAAAATAATTGAAATAATTTGAATTTGTTAGTAAATAGATTAATTTGTTTTTTAATTATTTATATTTAGCACAATATCCTTTAATTATTTATATCATTAAACAAATTGACGTGTTAAACATCCTAAATACTCATCTTACATATTTATTAATCATGTTGAATATCTTAACACTAATATAACTTAATTAATAATTGTATCAATATACTAATCTGTTAATTTTAATCGTGTTATAATATTGTTGTCAAAAATTTTCATCCCTAATTAATTCCAAGAATATTGATTGAAAGTTGGTAGAAACAGTAGAAAATAATATCATTGATGAGACAAATTTGTTTTGTTTTGTCTTAGTTATCACCACAGGACAAGGACAAACAAACTCAGATTCTTAGCCACACAAACATCGAATAAATTTTTATATAAAATTGTGGCTAAATTCTTTACAACAAGCCAGGCAGTTAACTTAGTTGACAGCCAAACATCTATATAAAAATGATCAAATCTTGCCTTAAATTTATTAATAATTTATCTAATGAAAAATTGGCGTAAATCGGAACATTTGAAATTGGCCTTTATAGGTCCGACAGTTTCATACATTTCTTTTATTATCAATATATTCCATTAAATTTTCACATATTTCATTAAATTTAAGATTTTGACAAACCTTAACAATGTCAATGAAATTTACCTATACATTTAAATTAAAAAAAAAACTTATAGCAAGAGAAGTTTGTTAAAATTTTAAAACCACAAAGTTATTTACATAAAATTTAATAATTTATTAAAATAATTACAAAGTTTTTGTAAGATATAATTTTAGAAAAATAAAAAAAATATCAATTTTTGAGAAGTTTTGCGAGAAATAGCAATACTTTAAAAAATTAAGGTGATTTAATCAAGTTGAATTTTAGATATTAGATTTACCTTAACATAAATATACTCAGTAAACATCTAATGCGTTTGACAACCAAATACCTAGTGAAAACCTTATATAACATAATTTAATAAGCGTGTATGACGATCAAAGTGCCAAATAAATCAATTGATAGTAGATAACGTGATACAAGATTAAATAATAACAATGATATTATCTAAAAATTTCTTAAATTAGTCAAAATTATCAACTTTTTATTTTTTATAATATTTTAACCAAAAAAAAAATGATTTGACTCCTTAACATTATAGTTGGTAAAATGTAGGAAAAATGATTGAATTAGATGCGGTGGGCATGTTTATAGTGTTGTTGAAATGGACTTGTAGCGGAGGTAGTAGGCATAGTCAATTCAATAAATTAATGGGGACAGGAGAAAATGGTAAGTTCCAAACTTTGAACAAAGTGGGTTGACAGCTTGCAGACTTGAAGGGATAAACCAACCGCCCATCCTGACCCTACCATAAACAACTCAAACTCTAGTTGAAGATAAAGATAAAAGATGCTAGTCAACTTGGCTTCTGCATCTGCTCCACTTCATGTCCTCTTGCAGTTGTGGGTCTACTCCTCACATGCCATTGCCATACAAAATGCCAATACGACAACTGTTACATTCAACAATAACACCCCACCACATCCTCAACCCACTTTCAGATTCCTCCACAATACATCCAACTCAACATTATTCCAAGCATCAGTTTAATAATTCGCTGAATTGATTGATAATGTTAAAGGCTAGAATGAATAATATCGTGAAGAGCAATGACTTATTTATTTGACATTTCATAGATATAATTAAAGCAGAGTAGTCTCCGGGACCTTGCCATTACTTTTATTTGCCCATCTGAGATTGAAACCTGCTAATTACTTCCTAGATTCCACAGCTACAAGCAAATACAAACTAACAACAATTTCTAGACAATCAAAGTTTTAGTTTTCACCAAGGCATAAGGCAAATACCAAAGGTGAGTCAAATCTCTACTCTCCAACGACCAACTACCTGAGTCTCAAGAGAGAATACAACAAAGTTGGCATTTTAACTAGAACCAGATTGAAGTATCTGGCTTTGGCAGAGTATCCATTCCTACTACTTGTAGATCGTCTTTATAATCGAAGGATCCTAAATCGAATGGAGTTGTGAACATCATCTGAAAATTGTTGTTGTTGGAGTTGGTCTCGAATGGAGAACTCACAATCTTAAACCTGTCAAATTGAGCTTGAGCTTCCTCTCGCGAAAACATATGCTGATTGTCAGGCATGTTGGATCCTTCGAACACGTTCGTATCCATCACAACTCCTTGACCATGGAAGTAGTCGTCCTGTTGTTGATGATGAACTTTTTGCTGAAGAGGATTTTGGGCTTCTGTCACTATGGTATTCATATTTCTGTTGCCTTGGATGTTGTTGTCATAGACAGACATGAGCTCACTGATCATTTTCTGTCCATCCTCCGGAACTCCAAGTCCTGATATGTCAAAGGAATTAGGTTGTACTGAGTTGAATGATTGAACACCTGGCTTGGACTGAGCAAATGTTTGACGAAAGACAACAGGCTTCACCTCATGATCAACATGAAAAGTAGACCCTCCAAATTCTGATGGATTGTTTCTATATGGGCAAGTCAATTGGTGATTGTCCCTGGAGGCTCGGTCATGATATCCCAAGCGAGGTTCACTATAAGGACACTGAAGATACTCACATGTATAGATCTTGTGATCCATTGCCATGCTTAGATCATTGGATGGTTTCCTTTTCCGAATGAGCTCAAAGTTTGTGACGGCTTCTCCCTTAATTGAATAAGGTTGTTGTCGAACTGGAAGCCTTTCCCTCATTCTTTCCATCCCCAAATTGGAAGTAATGAGAGTTTCCGGTTTGCGCTCTTGCACATCAAAATTTGGTTCATCTTCAACCCCCTCAACATCATACTCGTTGCAATCATTAATGACCAAAGAACCACTTCCACCTCCAGATGACAAAGGTGGGCAGGATTCTGGATAAAGCTCTCGTGCCAAGGCCTCCTCCTGGTTGATTATGGCAAGCCATGTGGCACTCTCTTTGGCTGTCATCTTGTCCTGTAAGCACTTAGATTGCCTTACAAGCTTGCGAATCTTGGCAATATCAGGGGACATATGCTTAATCACTGCCGTTAGAACACCCACTTTCCATGCCTTCTTCAAGTCATGAGGCTTCTTGTAAGGTGGAGGGCCTTGATCCTTGTGCAAGCCCAATTGAGGCCACCATTCCTCACCTCCGGTAGGCCACCATGGCGGGGAAACACCTTTCTCCAAAGGAAACCGCCTTTGAGGAGGATCACAATGCTGCATGAGTGCTGACAACAGTGAACCAAGGGTGGTATCTTGAAGTTCTTGCAAAGTGTGTGGAGTTGGACCAATTGAATTACAACCCTCATTCTTGCCAGGGATTGAATTATCAGCTTGGTACTTGGCTATAGCAGCCGGACCGTTACGATCAAACCTGACCTTATCTTTCCACCATTCACGGAGATTGTCAGATGCTCCGGTCACAGGCTTTCCTTTCTCAGGGATAATCCCATAAACAAAACCTTGAGCTTTACAAACTTCCATCATCTTCAACATGTACTTCAAGATCCCATCTTGAGCCCTGGACATCTTCTTCCTCCTAGCCTGCTCTTGGGATTGCCTCTGCTTAGCCATATCAACTCCGTCCTTACCCTTATGTTGTTCTTTAAGCCGTTTGAGACGCATCTTGTCCCTCCACATTCTCCTCTCAAGCTCATCGACATCAATCTCTTCATCAGTATAATCATCCTCCACGGTAGCCTCTGCTTCGGTTTGTGATGCAACCATGTCTGCTTCTCCCATAGGAGGACAGAAGAAATTCATATCACCACAAAGACCCATCTCATCAAACATTATCATCATTTAAGAAACTCTAAATCCGCAAGAGCCTCTGATGGAGCTCAACCAACAAACTTCAGGCTCTTATTCAATCTTGCACTCCTTAATATCTATCTATGAGCAGGATCTGCAATTACAACTTGAAAATTGCCAACTCTGTCACAGCCTTTTCACCTATTAATATCACAATAATAATAATAAAAACGTCAGAAACCTATTAAAAATCATTTAAATTCTTGATTAATTGGCTCATCTAATAACTGTAATACACGGAACAGCCTACAGATACAATACAACCATAAAATTCAAGCATAAATAGGTGCAATATCCAATCAATAAATAGCAAAAAAAAAAAAAATAGTATGCATCACAAAATCAAACAGCAGGGAAGAGAATCGCCCAAAATCATAACTTGACATGAACAAGCAGATAACTTGATATTAATATATGCTAAAACACGAGTAAATATTTCAAAAATGATATAGATCCATAGCGTCTTCATGAAGATCACAAGTAGAAGGTATGTATCAAATATAGTAGAGATAACTACAGAAAAACCAATAATCACAAGCAACCGAAGTTCAGATCTTACCATATAACAGGTTGAGAATTTCAATAAGCAAGAACAGATCACCAAATAAAAAAAAAAGTATCTGAATCAGATTTGATAAGATACAACAAAAAGAGAAAGAAAAAAGAAAAAAAACCAAACTTAAATCGAAAAAGATGGTTTATATATGCACAAAAGAGAAACAACCCCGAAGAGGAATTGAGAGGAAAGGGTAGTAGTAGTTACCAGGAAAGCAAAGAAGGGAGGAAAGGAAAGGAAAGGAAGAGACGGGTCTCAGACAGCAACCTCAAAAAGTCAATATTCCAACAAAAAGACTTTGTTGCAACATGAGGAAGAATAATAGCAAGTATAAAGATATAGAATTAATAAAAAAACGAAAAGGGTTGTTGCTGTTGGTAATGGTAGCAATAGTGAATGTGAAAATGAAAGTGAAAGTTGGTGGGGGGATAATTCATGCATTAAACAATTAAAAAAAAGGGAACTGAAATGGTCAGGTTAATCCAATCTCAGCATTGGGATGGAAGAAGCTTACAGCTTCTTGGGATAGAATTATCTGCGTCAGCAAAGCAGTGTGGGGACCGTGTCTTCCTCATCGTTTTGCAATATATGGTGCCTACTTGACCAGTTACAGTGCCCCTATTTGTGGGAATTCATTTACTTTACTATTTGGGATTTGGCAAATCAAACTCAAACTCAACTCAACTCAACTCAACTCCATGGCGTTTCTGCTTTTACACTCCGCAACCTTATCCTCAGTTTGTGCATTTATAGAATGAAATAAAGTAAGAAATAACATTCAATGCATGCCATTGTAGAAGTCTCGTCTCTATCAATCTTATCCCAAAAGCCGCCGACACTACTGTTAGAAGGGAAAATTGAAAGAATAGTCTTAATTAAGGAATCTAATTAAAAAATAAGTTACTTTCGTCAAATTTTAATACAGTATATCTTTTTTCTCATGAATTACTTATTATTATTATTTTTTTTACGTAATTCTCTCTTATCTTCTCCTCTTTTTATCTTTTCTCTTTATATAATTCTAATATAATTCTCATATTTTTCTCTCTTCCTCCTAATTTTTATTATATTTTCTTCATCTTATTTATTATCAAATATATCCATCAACTTCAGTTTTAAAAGAAGAAGAAAGAAGACAAGAGAGAAACAAATAACGATTTAGAATTTGATAGCATAAAATCTAACACTCGACAGTATAAAAATTTGACACTCGACATGATTTAAAACTTGACAATATTATATCTGACACTTGAAGACATAAAAACCGACACTCGACAGCATGAAAATTTGACATTTGCCATAATAAAAATCCGACAATCGACATAATCCGACACTTGACAACATTAAATCTGACACTCAAAGGCATGAAGCCGACACTCGATGGTATGGAATCTAACACTCAACAGTAGAAAATCCGACACTCGACATAATCTGACACTTGACAAAATTAAATCCAACACTCGACATAATCTGACACTTGACAACATTAAATCCAACACTCGAAGGCATGAAAACCGACACTCGACAGCATGAAAATCCGACACTCGACATAATGAAAATCCGACACTCGACATAATCCGACACTTGACAACATTAAATCCGACACTCGAAGGCATGAAAGCCGATACTCGACGGTATGGAATCTAATACTCAACAGTATAAAATCTGACACTCGAAATAATTCGACACTTGACAACATTAAATCTGACACTTGAAAGCATGAAATCTGACACTTGACGGTATAAAATCTGACACTCGACAGCATAAAATCGACAATTGATTGCATGAATTGACACTAGTTTTGAATAAAAGAAAAAAGTGGAGGAAAACAGGAGAAGAAAATGAGAGAGATATTGGAATTACAGAAAGAGAAAAAGTGAAGAAGAGAGAAGAAGATGAAAATTTTTTCTTTGTTTTATTATTGCTGCAACAGACAGATATAAAAATATGAAGAGGTAAATGCAGGGAATAGAGAAATGAGGCATTTCGGAATAAATTGAATTATTAAGGGTATTTTAATTTTTTTTGAAGAAAGTATCTATAATATAAAAATTTTTCAGGATATGTCTAAATTTCACTAAAGACCCTCTAATTTTATCTAATTTCTCAATTTTCTTTTGTTATATATATATTTTTTTATGTAAATTAGGATATGTCCACGCTAATCGTGGACTTTCTTTATTGTAACAAATCTTGCATAGAAATTATAAAACGTACATTTTTTTGGGCACATTGGGGAAACCCCCAACTAATTTTTAAAACATCAACATCCCACTCAATTAGAAACTAACAACAACCCCGTAAATGTTAATTTCCGTTAATACTTGACTGACCTTATGAAAATAATAGTGAATTGGAAACCAAAAACGTACATTTTTTTGACCAATGAAATGCCATTTTTTGCCCTTATGAAATCTAATTTCATAATTTTAAACATCGAAATTAAACAGCAAAACATCTTCTTCTTCTCGGTACCTCACCCATGGCAATGCTATCAAACAAAGACCCAACTGCAAAGGCAAGTACTCCAACCAAAAGAGGACCAAATCTGTAAAACAGCAGCCGCTGGATCACTTCTGGCCGAGCGACCAAGTTAAATAGGCCACGGGTGGTGGCAGTAGCTGGCGGCATCTAACTTCTGCAGCGGGATTTCATTCTCTCTTTTGTTCACTTTTAATTTCACTGAAGATTTGAGAAAAAATAATAATAAACAACATTGGAAGGAAAGCCTAAGGAGAGACAAAATAAGTGGAGACAGAGGAAGTAGAAGGTGAATGTTTGGCCGCTTCATTCTGTTTGGGCAAAAGTTCGGAAAAAAAAAAAAAACAGAGAGAAAATGCAGTGAAAAAGAAAATGTGATAAATATATACAAAAAGACACATATAACCTTTGACTATTAAAGTTAACAATTGACTACTAAATTTTTGGGGGAAGTTTTTGGTTTCCAATTCACTAGTATTTTGGTCCAGTATTTATCGTCACCAATGGTCCCTCCTATTTTCTGATTTTGTTCAACTTGACCCCTCCAAAGTGTGAAGTCTCGATCCGCCCCCGGTCTGCTGTACCTAAGGTCCTAAGCCACCCCAAGGAACTTGCATATGGATTAAGCATTGATTGTCACTAAATGCAACAATAAGATCTCTTAAGCCCAAGATGTATTTTTCAAATTATAGTGTATTTGGGAGGATTTTGATTACACAAAGATCTTAATTCTCTGCAAACTACCCCCAAATTTTATTTAAAAAATTTAATAAAAAAGTTAATATTAAATATCAATCAAAATTTGTATTAAACATCCATATAAATATATTAGAGTAGCTAATTAAAATATTTTCATCTCAACATTTTTATTAATTTACAAAATCTAAATTTTTGTGAAAACTAAATAACATATATATTATTTATATTTTTATTTATCGATTAACTCATCATTATGATAAAATTTGAATTTGTTGTCATATATAATTTTCTATAGTATAGATTAACTGCCCATACCCTTCAAATACCCATTTAAACTATCATCATCATCTTTTACTACTACTATTAAGATTATGCATGGTTAATGTTATTGACTAAATTTTATTAGAATTATTACAAATTTTATTAGGGTTAATTAGTTGTCTAAGGATAAGTTATATGGATAAATTCTATTTAAATTTAAATTTTTTTATTTCTACTTATATTATCCTCATGGATTTGATTAAGTACAACAATGAAGAAATAGTAAAAAATGATTGAAGAGTTACCTTAAATTAATTGCTTTTCCCTAGAGAGTGGTTCTTACAAAACAACATATATTTTACAATTTATCATTTGTTATCGGAGCTCAAGCATGGAAAACATATTATCTTCAAACATGGATCACCATCTTTGGCAAAGGCAAGAGCGATTAATAGTTGAACTTTGAACAAGCCAACAAGAGTTGAGATGCAAAATCAAAGTTAAAGTAAAAATTTTCATTAAAGGGGTGCGATTTCAAGAACAATAGTTATTAAAAAAATTCCCACAAAGTAATAAACATAAACACTTAATAAAGGTTCATAAATTTTCCGTTAGATCTAGTACAACTGTGCATAATGCTTTTTAATATTTTAAAAGCATTGTTTATATAAAACGAGGTTTCACAAAAGTAACCGATAAGAAAGGGGGAAATTAGAAGAGGAAGGGAGACAAAGTTCAAAAGAAAATAAGGGGAATAAATAATTGAATAAAATGGGAAAGAAGAAAAAGCAAAGAATAAAATAAGAAGAGAAACCAATTTTTATTAACTCATAATTCAAGCCCAGAAAACATTGAAATTAAAATCAAAATCCTTAACCTTTAACCATCCACAGCGTTTTTTCATATCTTGCAATTGTGTTACGCAATAGTTTCATTTTCAATGCTATTAACTATACCTTTATATATATATCCAAACAAACTATCCTGTATCACAACCAATTTTCATAACATTCCTAGCTAAAAAATACTCTTTCTACTATAGCTATAGCAACTAGTAGAATAAAAGCTAATGTCACAAGCATAAAAATTAGTGGATGTTCCTTGTCTGTTTTAGTCTTAACTATATGCTTAGAAGGTCAATGGTCCCTTTTAATCCTGAAAACTCAGACACTGAAATGCATATACATTATATAAGTATCAAGTTGAGACTTAAGTGACATAAGTTCTATTTTAGAAAATTCTTTTGGATAAAACTATACAAGACATACCAATTTTTTCTTATATATATAAACAAAGAGTCATTTTTGACATTGGCACAACACTCAAAAAAGTAATTAATTTTTAGCCTCATTAAAATGATTATTCAACTCTTGGAGTTGCATATTTAAAATGGCATAAAATAGCTCAACACAATAATAACACAAATCTTGGGCGATTGTTTTTTTGTTTAGAATCTAAATAGATCTAAATGAAACTAAAATATGAATAGGTCTGAACATAAAAATTTGAATAATATATATATTTTCTTATTTTAATATCTGAATTGAAATGTTTGAAAGCTAATGATTTCACAAATATATCCTACTTATATATATTATTTTCATTTGTGATTTTATTCATATAGTAAAAGTATTTATATATTAAAATTTATTATGAATTTAATTTATTTAATTGCGTATAATTGGGCAAAGAAGTTATTTTTTCTAAAAGAATTTGATATATAAATAAGTTAAATGATCATAAAATAATTTTAAAAATATATAGAATCATAATATAAAATTAGAAATAAATAATAATGTATCAAAATTAAAATATTAGGCTATGTATACATTGGTCATAAATGAATTTTATAAGACCATTTAAGAGAATTAGAGAAGTAATAAATTATTCAGATATTTGTATTCAGATAAAAGCTAAAATCTTTAGCTTCTTCTATTCTGATGAAAATATCTCAGATTAAGTCTTAAGTGAAAAAAATGATGAAAAAATAAAAAAAAAAGAATTAGTTAAATTCAAACTTCAAACAAAAAAATAATCAGTCTCTAAGATTATAATTATGCTTATTTTAGGCACAGATATAGGTCTTAAATTATTTAATACTTTATTATTCATTTTTAATCATTTTAATTATTTCTTTGTTTCTCTTAGATTTGAGACTAGCACCAGTTTAGTTTAAGAGTTTGTTTCTTAGTCGAATTAGGAGCCACTATTTAATAGATGGCTTTTGGTTACATTGTCTTTCCTCCATATTATTTCATATTATCTATTATTGACTTATTTTGGTTATATGTGGTAGTTATTTTGATGACGACGATGAGGAGGTTGAAGATGAATTAACATACTCTAAGTGTTCAAAATTATCAAATTTCTTTGAAGGTGAATCAGGTCAAGGTAAATAAGGGTAAATAAGACACCATTCTAAAAATTTTAATCTTTTATAGTTAAAGGTTAATAAAGTGTATAAACTTTTGTTTTAATTGGAAAATATTATTAAAATTAGTTAAACCAGGTGATGTGTGACCCATCACATTAGTTGGATGCAAATTAACTTTATATCCCTACTTTATAAATGTAGCATTGCTCTTTAGTGTATATAGGCTAGTCACGTTGCTTGATTTTGTATCATATTAGAGATCTCCACGATGTGTTTGACAATTTATTTGATAGATTGTTAAATATTTTATCAATTATAATTTTGAAAATGCCTATTAAATGAGGAAACTCTACCGAAATTTTATAATTAGGTATGTATTTATAAATCTTTGGTACATCCCTTTGGGGAAAATGGAAGCTTTCGAATCATTTTCTCTTGTGGAAAAAAAAAGAAAAGAAGAAAATTACGTTAAATAAATTAATTTTACAGTTCCAAGATTCTCTAAAAAGCAAGAAATTTTATGACTTGTTGATGCTGAAGCCCTCAAGAATACTTTCATGGATCAATAGTTGTTCCCAAAAAAAGAAAAAAATAAATAAATAAAAGTGATAACAAAATTCATTTTCCAAAGTTGTACCTAATTTTTGTTAAGAACTTATAAAACTTAAAACTCATTGTTCACATCCTTGGTGTTGGGGCATAACAGTTGATTGCAAAGGATCTTTTGTATAATTATGTTTTTCTAATAATGGTAATTTATTCAAAATTTATTTTCCACAACTTAAAAGGCTTAAAGGATCCAAATTCTTCTAAACACCAGCAAGTCTATGTTATGCATTTGTTCTTTGAATATATCAATTCAAGGATTTTTAAATTAACACACGACTTCAGCTTTCATGGGCAGCAGCCATCTCCAGTTGCCAATGAAACAATTAAGAGACAATAATAGCATCATCATGCTAATTCTTCTTTTGCGCATAATGAATCTTGAAACAGGAAAGTGCTCTTGGAAATGCAACATAGCCAAAATAGGACAATCTGTTTGTTTTCTTCAGGTAAGTTAAATGTAAACATTTGGAATTGGCATTATTGCTTGTGTATCTGGCTTAGGTGATCTCTAGTTTACTGCTTTTAGCCAGTTATGGTGATACTAAGCATGAACTTTTATATTCTATGAATTGGCCCAAGTTTTTTTTAAAATTTAATAAGGTTTGGCCCAACTAATATTATAGAATAGCCCATCATTTTAGCCCAGTCCACAAGCATTTTTTTTCCATTTTTTCATGCATTTATATTAGGAATTAATTAGGAAACAACTAGAAGAAAAAAATTAGAAGGGAGGCAGAGAATAGGAGACGTGAGAAGGGAGAAGATAGGCAAAAGAAGGGTTGTTAATTTTCTAAGGAAGTTGGAGAGCCTTTGAGGTAATTTCTTCAACTTTAAATTAAATATTATGACTTCTACCCATAAATACACATTAGAAAGAAGTTATGAACATTTGAGAATTTTTTTAGAGAGAGAAATTAGAGAGAGAAGGGAGATTTCTATGCTTATTTAGGCTTCATTTTTTTTGTATTTGATGGAAATTAGATACTTTTTTATTCAATTAGGAGAATTAGTATGTTATTGGTGTAATTTAGAATAAACCATTTACCCAAAATTTTTCTAATTTATATTTTTACAAATATTCCTTAAATTTGTATTGGTATGAAAAATTAGTGAAATTCCTAGCCACTTTTAATTCTTGGAAGGGCCAAATGATGGATTTTCAATTTCTGTGTTAATTTACCAAGTTTCCTATAGGTGGGAAGTTAGGGGTTTTTGTCTAATTATGTGGTTTTGTGCTATTAAAGAGTTTTATCTCGCTTTTCCTTTAGGTGAGACTGCAGTTTCAAGTCCGGATCTGAATTCGATCAAGAAAGGGGTTGCCACACAAGTTGATCCGCGAGATTGTGAGTGAGAAAAATATATTTTTACCAATAATTGAACTATAAATTATAAATTTTCTATTTCTATACATGTTAGCAAAGCTTTCTTACGTTTAGTAAATCTATATTCCTTTATTCTTGCATGAAATATATTTTATAGTTTACCAAATTTTGTCTATTTGGTTTATTAGAAAGAACTGTTTAATATTTTAGCGATTTAAAAGTAAAGTGAATTTCTTAAATTATCTTTAAAATAATGATACGACTCTAAGTGAAGAATTGATTTTTTTTTATGTTTTACTAAGCGAGTACCCAATTCATTCAGATAGTAGCATTATAGAGGTCTTTGGGACCCATTCAGGCACACATAGAAGCTTTGAGCCGTGTGATCTGGACGTTTAGCCCTTTGGGGGCAGCTCTACGCATGCGTAGGATCAGTATAGTGATATCTTGGCCTGAGTGATCCTAGCCTTACCAGGTCATGATTAGTTAGATTAGTTTGGGTACTTGATTAGTGAAACTATAATGATTTAGAAATTTAAAATGTGAAATGAGTTTTATGATATTTAGAACCTTAATACATTTATCATATTGAATGTTGAATGCAAGTAGAAATGCCTTAGAATATTTTTATAGTAAAATTTAGATTACATGAAAGGCATATAAATTATTCAAAGATTTGTTTCCTCATTTTTGTATCTTGTCTAAGTAGTTTTCTAATCAATGTTAGTAAAGTAGAATTTTAATTATTTAATTGTTATGATATATTATTTTATCTTATGCAAATTTTTATCTATTTTAATGATTCTATCCCACTCACTGAGGTTATACTCACTCTATTTTTTTTTTTTTAAAAAATCCATTTTTTTTCCTAGGAGATTGCAGTGTTCAATTAGAATGCCAGTAGCTGCTTGAGGTTGGCTACTTGATGATGCTCTGAAAGCCTTCTTGTTGATATCTTGTTTCACTTTTGTAGATGACTTTTTTTTGCATATGTGTATTTTTTTTGATACTGTATATACATCAAGGATTTTGTTTTAGTTTTCTTTAAAAACTTTTGCCTACTCATCATGCATGAGTTTTTTAGGAAACTTATATTAAAATCCTAGTTGTAAACTTTTTGAATTGTAAATTAATTATATTCGAAGCCAGAGGCCATATTTTCTCTTAAAGACTGTTTTCGGGATACAATTGTTTTAATAGAGGACTCAAGGTCCCAAAAAGGAAGTTAGTAGTTACGTAAATATTTTGGAAGTGTTGAGTTTTATATACTTGGCAGGGAGATTAGTCTAAGATACAGGGGAGACTTTTGCCAAATTTTCTTAAAATAGCATATTTTAAAAAGTTAAAGTTTCTTAGCACAGTTTTAGGCATGATTCGCTCATGTTAGCTAGGGGCGGGTCGTGTCATTCTATGTTGGTTTCTAAACTATAAGTCTTATAATCAATTATAACAACTTCCTTCTTTAAACTAGAGAAATGAAGCGGTTTAACCTCTTTAAACTTTAATTGTATTGAACCTGGCCTACCTGCTTAATCTTTAGAGGTTTACCTTTTCTTTTCTTTTTTTTTTTAAAAAAAAAAACTTTGGATGAGAGGATTGATTGTCTTGGATTTGCAATGTATAAAGTTGTCCTTGGATAAAGATAAGTAATATCATAATATTTTATCTGTAAATGATATCTACATATTGATGAAAAACTTCACTTCTGGACATATAAATCTTTGGATCATCTAATTTGCAGAAAGCAGCCTACTAGTACCAATTGCTTCTTCAGGAGCCATGATAAAAAGTTTGGCAAACAGATGCTTTCTAGGCAGCTGCCAGTGAACCTATGAGCCATGGTTCTTATGATGGCTACTTTTCGTTCGGTGTTACAGCAATCCAGCGGAGAATGTAATGTGAACTTCAAGTAGTTAGAGTGTCATAAACTTTACTTGAGAATAATATTGTTAGGAAACCGAGATGAACAATAGAAAAATAAAAACAATAAAGTACTAATAACACAAGGATTTTTATGTAGAAAACTCCAAAATCGGAGAAAAATTATGGGTTGTCAGAAACAAAATTCTCCTATATGAATAATTATTATAATCATATAGACTTTGAACTCACTCCTAATAACCTTTCCCAATAATCCCAATGCACCCTCTCTTTCCAATCTATCTCACTCTCACACCTTTCCAAGCTATCTCACCCTCATACATTTAAGAGGAATTTTAAACACCTCATTAGAAAGGATTTTACCTGGAGCTAAACTTAAATTACTTCAAGAAGTGCTATTATAACCAAGGAGTAGAATCCTTTATACAGATTCCAAGTCTCAATATTTACCTTTTCTTACCTTTTCCTTTTAGTAATATGATTCCTCTCCCTTCACTAGTAGATGACACGACCCACTCCTAGCTACACGGATAAATCGTGTCTAAAACTGTTCACTAAGAGAACGATCTCTAATTAACTATCTTCCTACACTTTCTGCTCTGCCATTCTGAAAAAACTATTCATAAAAAAATTATTTCTAGTTCAGGTCTTTTATGTAAAATACTAAAAAAAAATACTCAGAAAATTTTTAATGAAAAATCGGTAGAGTTTTCTCTATAATTTGTAGAAAACCCCCTGTAAAAACATACATTTTTACACTTTTAAAATATTTTTCAGCCCAACTTCTTTGGGACTTTCGTCCTCATCAACCACAACATACTAAAAGATAAATAGATCATACTCAATATACTTAATATTTACAAATTTATACAAATACATAAAAAATGAAATAATTTTAATGCATGAAAAATTATTATACATCGTGTGGCATTTCTTTGCGTCAGAGACAGCTTAGCACTAAATCTGTAGCACCTGGTTGGGAAAAAGAATAGAAAAAAAAGTGAGCTAAAGGCTCAGTGACTGGACAAATTTTATTACATAAAATATTACTTTCTTTCCTTCATACAACTCATTTCTTGAATAAAGCTTTATGTTCTAAAATCTCATTTTTTTAAAACACAATACAACATTTAATCGCTTTCAGAAGGAAATCGGTAAACTTTTCTTTCCAAAATAACGTATAAACGACTATTTCTTCTTAACTTTCTTTGTAAACTTCATTCTGATAAAACAACTATAAAAATTTATTAATCCTTTGTAAAGAAAATACTTTTTATAATTCTTTAACTTACTTACCAAAAAAACTTAATATTCTTAAATTATATAAGCAAATCACTTACGTACTTTTACTTTGAACCGTTACTGAATCTCGTAGACACTGCAAAATGCATCACTATATCTCTTTCTTTTCTATATATAAAAGAAATATATAAGCAGACGCCAAAAGAATTCAAATAATATAGACTGTTAAATAACATTCCTCTCATCATATACTCAGTCACTTATTGACTCTATTTTCTGAACAAATCATAAATTGTATGACTATGACTATCTCATAATAAAATCATATAATACGCTTCTCACTAGAAAATCTCATCTCATATTTATGCTTAAGAAAAATCTATCATATTTATTAAAATATCATCAAATCTCTCGTAGAATTTTTAAAACAAATAACTTTTGATTAAAAATCTTCAATAAAATTGCTTGATTCTATACTCTTTAAAAACAGTGAAAATAATACATATTTTCTCAATCTTATAAAATAAAACTCGTGATGATATGCTAAAATCATAGCTTCAGTATTTAATATACAAAACATAATTTCCTTAAAAATCTTCTTCCAAAAGAAACTTTTGTGAATAATGCTTCTTTCTCAAACTAACTCATATAAACATATTTAAAACTCTTTTCATTATACTAAACAAGTACCCCTGAAGCTGTCTGATCCTTCCTGGCGAGATCTAACATTGCACAAGCGAAGCTATCTGAATTTTTCTCATACCTGGTGAGATCTACATCAGGCAGGCAGAGTTATCTGTACCTGACGAGATCTGACATCGCACATACCTGCTATCTGGTCATACGCATGCATAGAGCTGCCCCCAAAAGGGCTAAAGCGCCCAGATCACATGGTCTAAAACCTCTATGTGTGTCTAAACGGGTCCCAAAGGCCTCTATCTGTATCACTGTCTAAGTGATCTGAATAACTATCTGGGTATCGGGTACTAGCTTAGTATAAAATAACTGTACTTTATTATTTTTATTAAAAACTGATTTCATTTAAAAACTGTTTCATATGCTAAACTTTCTCTTTTCAAGCAAACTTATCAAAATCTGGAAATTTTATACAAGCTAAAACTGGAAATATTAGTATTATTTAAATTAATCCATGATAAACATTTAAAAAGACATTTCTAAATACTTTAAGAAATCCTTGAGTCAAATGACTATGAAAACTTTAAATATCAATGCTTTCACACTTTCTCTAAATTTACAAAATATAACTTTCTGAAAATTAAAATGCCCTTTAAATGAAAAATCTGATTTTTTCTTTCTAAATGTTATATCTTTGTTTCCAACTAATTTTGAAACTCAATTTCATGTCTACAGCCATTTTGAAAACTAGTTTTGAACATCATAATAATTGAAAGCAAATATAACAAATGGGTCTATTTACCCTTAAGAAATACTAAAGAAACTAACTTGAATTCTTCTAAATTCGCTAAAATTCTCGAAAATGCTATAAAATACTAAATAAACTTAACTAAGTAAATACTAAAACATGTTTCTTAACTATCCAGAAAAATAAATCTTCTACTCTTTCTAAAACTTTCTAAAATATTTATAAAATAATATTTAGAGAAATCATTATAACCTATAAAATAAAATACTTTTTCACTCACTATAAACTATCTCAAAATACCATACTTTCTATATAACACTCTATATACATCCTTTTAGATAATTATACTTCAAAATTTAACTAAATGCCAAAAATTTAAATTCAGAATTTCGAAGATTTCCAAAATCTTAAATATCATGCTCTAACTGAAATCTTTTTGACAATACTAAAATTTCTAGAATTCTACATCCAGGTCTCCGCAAATTCTGGAACAATTTTTTTGAATTTGCAGTTTAACCCCTACTGCAAGACAGTTTCAGAATTTGGCATCATCACCCTTGCAGAATTAAATTCTAAATTCCAAAACTTTCTTTTATAAAATAATTTGCTATTATTTTGAATATAAAATCACTCATCATTTTGTAAATCAAAAACACCATTTCTGCAACATGTGTATTTATTTAAAGAAAATAACTAAATACCTCAATTTTCTATACAAATTCATTTTATTATAAATGTCTCTTCTCCAATCATAAAAAAACACTTTCTACATTCCATTAACATATAACATATTCATTCTACAACTTTCACTTTAAATTTATTTTTCTCTTATACTCAAACTTATTAAAACAATGCTTATTATATATTCGAAACAAATTTACTAGCACCACCCATAACCATCTCTTCTATCTAAAATTTTATACTTTACACATACTTATTTTTTAAAATATATAAATCATCATTATCTATTCTAAAAACATTTAATATAACTCAATTAATTAAACTAATAACTTAAATCGTATGAAAAACCATAAATTTAGTACACTTTAATATAATATCAAATTCTCAAAATATAATCCACTCACTGTATTTAAGCTCATTTTTGGATGAGTAACATTCTAGAAATTATTGAATAACTGGAAAACATCACCGGAAGTGTCGCCGCAAGTCGTCGCCGACAAATGAATAGTGACTGAATTTCATTTCTCTCCGATTTGTAAAATTCGTATATCAACATGTAACAAAAATGGTATGGTTAGAAAGAGCATGAAATAAGCTTTAATCTAATGTATAAATTTATCGGTAACTCATCGGATTTTGGTCGGAAAACACATAGGAAGTCGTTGGCTTCCACGCTTCGATCCGCAAAAACGATGGAAAACCCAAGGACAAGACATAAAAGGTTGGAAAGAGAACGTTACAAGCTTCAAAACGACATACCATGGGGCCGGAGACTAACCGAAAATCGGTCGAAATCGCCGGTCAAAGGCGGTGGTAAACAGTGTAAGCCATCTCCCTCTCTATCTTTTTTTCCTCCCCCCGATTCTGTCTCTCCCTTCTCTTGTTTTGTAATTTATTTATTTATTATTTTTTTGGGCTGGGCTGAGCCACTTAAGCCCAATAGACATCACAATAAAACTTTCCTATTAATTAAAATATTATTAATCTTCATTTCCTAGTTGAAATAAAATTCTTCTATTTTCAAGAGGATTTTTTATTTCTTAATTTAATTAGAACTTCTCCTAATAGGACTTTTATCCTTATCAAGACTTTAGGAATATCTTTTAGAATTTTAAGAATTATCCTTTTATTTAGTCGAATATTCTAACAAATATTTGATGGTGCTTCTTCATAGAATAATGGAGTCAACTCTAACGATGACAATGCTAGTTAGTCTCTTAGCATTTTCTAGCATTTAATTATCCTGAAAGATTTTAAACTCCAATCCAAACTCCTAATCCATTACTGCCACCACCACCAGTACCACAGAAGTGTGGCAGCGGCTCTTCAATTAGTTGGCTGAAAGATTTTGGTTTATAATTGCTATATTTCACGACCACTCCATGCTTCCAATATTTGGTGGTCTTAAACTCTACTCCAGAACTGGAAGGTTTCTAAGGCTTGTCCTTGTGGAAGACAATAGATTCCTGCTCCAGCGTATTTCAAATCCATTTATCATATTCTTATATTCATTTTTCCTTTGGTTATTTTAAATTGATAACATCTATTTCTAAATTTAATCCTCCTTTCGCTTATGTAACAAAAAAAAAACATAAAAATATAGAAATAAATAAAGGAAATGAAGTTAGGTAGTTAAAAAACTAATTTTATCATAAGGTGGCTTCAGTGGAGATTTTTGACGGCATCACATTTTCAATCTACAATCGAATGACTAACTAGAGTAACGAACTATAAAATACAGCACAACCATCATTTTTGTGAAAATATACTTGAAATAAAGAAAAAAATTATTTATATCTAACACATATTATTCAACTTCAAAAGAAAATATGAAATCAATAAGAGATTCAAGTTCATGGACACTGAGTTCATGTTTAGAATTATGAATATTTTTTATATTTTTCTTCAAACTATATGATTAAATAATAACGCAAGTACTTGATGCTTTATTGTGTGTTTTGTGGCACTTCACTCTACTATAATTAAAGAAACATTTCACATTAATATTAATCCTTCATCAGTCATATTCAGCTGCGAATGTAAAGGATATTTAACCTTGCAACCTTTCACATGCAGGGGCCCTTGAGTTGCCTAATGTTCATATCGTGTTAAGACATGATCTGAGTCAAGGAATTTCAGTTGGTATTTTAGCGTAACTTCATTTGTAATTTTTTAAAACTGAGTTTTTTTTTTTAAATCTTTCAGAATTGATGTATGCATCTATTTTTTACCTTGGTTTTGTGGTAGCCATATAATTGTAGGCAGCAATTAATTAGCAAGTACTGTAAAATCCTCTGTCGAACAGAGTCATGGATCCTTATCAATGGGTGGAAAAATAGGATCTAGGAGTCCCCTTGTTTTGTTCAAAGAATTGGTTAGTTGTTGTCGCTTTGGGTAGTAGTCATATATACTTACATGCGAAGAATAATTTACTTTCGAGTTCGAAATTTTGTATGTACGATATGCTTCTCCATTTTAACGTCTCCACTACCCTGTTGGATAACACAGCTTTTCTTTGGAGCTGTTAAGTTAATCCAGGAGTCTTTTGTGATCCATGAAACTTGGCTGGTGACCAGAAACCTTTTGTAAATGTTATGAGAATCTGAACCATCTTGAATATATTACCCTCGTTTTGCGTCATTCAAGTTAGTGAAGAAATACTCCTTTCCCTTCATCATAGCCTGTTTGTAAAAGCAATTGGTTTTCCAACTTGTGCATGGAAGAAAATCTTCACCTTATTCCTCGGGAACTGAACTGGTATTATATACAAAACAATATGTGCAATGAGTAGCTAGCCTATGTAACATAACCGCAAGGCAAGACATAACTGCCTTAAAAGTTTTGCAGCAAAACGAACCAAAATTTTGAACAAGTGATTAAACAACGTTTAAATCGCTCTTAAATTATCATTATATACTGTTTTTATAGTTATTTTGCTTCTAAAATTTTATTACTGTCAAGTTAACTATGAAAACTACCAACAGGGAAGTGGTTGACTAGTTGTGAAACTATTTAGTCACAAATTTATTGCCTTAACCGAATGTTATGGCATGTATCAAAAGCTGTCATCTTTGCCGGGTCATATTCAAACTTCCGGACCACCTTTTTGTCCCTGTCCACTATATCTGTAAAAACTGTATGAGTTAAGCCGAATCAACATGATACACTATTAAACAGCCTCGTGTCTGTCTGTTAGACTAAAAGATCAAAATAATAACAAAATTAAAAAAATTAAAGTGCCGAAAACAAAAGGATACAGCCCGAGACTATCAGTTCATCATCCAAATTAGGGACGATATTTGTGACTGATGCATACATTGAAAGCTTCATTCTGTGAGATCAAAGAACA
The DNA here is from genome assembly GCA_013180625.2 of Boswellia sacra. Lineage (NCBI taxonomy): Eukaryota > Viridiplantae > Streptophyta > Magnoliopsida > Sapindales > Burseraceae > Boswellia > Boswellia sacra. Next base: position 116,138 of record SNVD02009548.1, on the reverse strand, counting down.
ATAATTCATTTTAGCAAAGTAGTGAAATCAATCCAACAAAAGATAGTCAAAGAAAGTCTATTTTCATGGCTTAGCCTGCTATAGATGTTTTAACATGCAGGAGCCGTGTGCAGTTTTCCTTATATCATGAATTTGTTAAATACAGCAAACTACTCTCAAACCATACCAAGAGAAAGAAGAGAGTGCGTGCGGTATTTTGGTTGAATTTCGCAAATAAAATTTTTTGCTACTGAGAAACATCTCCTGTCAACAGCAAAGCAGCTTACTAGTCATCATAGATGAATGCTGATCATGGACGTTAAATTTACAAGTACTTAAAGAATGCTCTTATTGGACTAAATGTTCATCCTCAACCTTCCAAAAGGTAGACTAAATCGCACAAAAATATTGATGCTAGTTCCGTGCAGACAAGCTGCATTTGTACCAACTGATTACACACATCCTTAAGAAGTTCAGCAAGAATTTACTGCACAAGTACAAAAAAGATTTCATAAAACTAAGCTCAGCTATACTCTAAAAGTTCATGCACTTCAGTTCATGACCTCACACCAATAAAAGAGCATCAAGAGAGGGATTAATAAAATGAGTTCCCTTATTTTCCCGGAGTTCAACCTCAAAATGATATGATCAACTATTCCTTAACAACCACCAACCATTTATTTCCAAGGACATGAATAAATAAAATTTGAATTGCTCAAGTGCGATCAATCACCATTTATTAAGTGATCCCGAGTATAATTTTATGAATGAGCATGAGATGCAAAAAAAAATTACTGAGGGAAAAAGAAAACACAGTCACTTACTGTGCCCTCAGCTCATCTTTCTCACATTTCTTCATCGCTCACTTTCGTTCTTCAAATGAAATCCTTTGATGCTCAAGGTCATTAATCTAATTAGTGATGATTATGTTGGATATAAATACAAGATAGGCAACCAAGCAGTATTATCAACTGTAATAAAACAAAACCTGTCACAATAACGCGTTAACCTAGTAACAAACGTATACTCATCTAAGCTCCTCCTGAAGCTCACGTTCTCTTTCAAGTTTCTCCTGTAATTCGTTTTGGAGATAGTCCGCTTCAGCTTGTGCAGCAACTTCAGATCTTGCCCGCTTTGTTTTTTGCTTGCAAGAATATATTATATGTAGTTGGAGAGAGAGGGAGAAACTATTTTACTTTTTACCACCGCCTTTGACCGGCGATTTCGGTCGATTTTCGGCAAGTCTCCAGCCCCACGATATATCGTTTTGAAACTTGTAACGTCCTCTTTCTCACCATATATACCTTGTTCTTGGTTTTTCCACCGTTTTTGCGGATCGAAGCGTGGAAGCCAACGGTTTCCTATGCGTTTTTCGGCCAAAATCCGATGAGTTACTGGTAAATCTATACATTCGATTAAAGCTTGTTCCATGCTCTTTCTAACTATACTAATTTTGTTATATGTTGATATACGAATTTTATAAATCAGAGAGAAATGAAATTCAATCACTATTCACTCGTCGGCGACACTTCCGATGATGTTTTCAGGTCATCCAACAATTTCTAGAATGTTACCCATCCAAATATGAGCTTAAATACAGTGAGTGGATTATGTTTTGAGAATTTCATATTATAATAAAATGTATTAAATTTATGATTTTTCATATGATTTTAGTTATTAGTTTAATTAATTGAGTTATATGAAATGTTTTTCGGATAATTCTAATTTGCCCCCTGAGGTTAGGCTTAAAAAAAATTGAGAACCTCAGTTTTCTGAAATCTAAGAATGCCCCCTAAGGTTACTGTAGCGCCTTAGATTTAACGGAAAATGTATTGAATAATAACTTAATGCTAATATTAGATTTAACAAAAAATGTATTAAACAATAACTTAACGCTAATAAGCAGTAAAATAGACTATAATACCCTTTTCTAAATGGTTTCTAAAACGTTAAGTTACTATTTAATACATTTTCCGTTAAATCTAACGGTGCTACAGTAACCTCAGGGGGTAATTTTGAGTTTCAGAAAACTGAGGTCCTCAATTGCTTTTGGCCTAACCTCAGGGGGCAAATGAGAATTAACCTAATGTTTTTAGAACAGAAAATGATGATTTAAGTATTTTAGAAATAAGTGTGTGTAAAGGTATTAAATTTTGGATAAAAAAGATGGTTATGGGTGGTGCTAGTAAATTAGTTTTTGAATATATAGTAAGCTTTGTTTTGAGAATTTTGAGTACAAAAGAAAAATGAATTTAAAGTGAAAGTTGTAGAATGAATGTATGTTATATGTAGTTGGAAAGTAGAAAGTGTTTTTTTTATGATTGGAAAAGAGACAGTTAAAATTATATGAATTTGTATAGTAAATTGAAGTATTTAGCTATTTTCTTTAAATAAATATACATGTTGAAGAAATGGTGTTTTTGATTTACAAAATGATGAGTGATTTTATATTCAAAATAATAGTAAGTTAAAAAGATAAGTTTTGGAAATTATAATTTAATTATGCAGGGGTGACAATGCCAAATTCTGAAACTGTCTAGTAGCAGGGATTGAACTGTAAATTCAGAAAACTGTTCTAGATTTTGGAGGGACCTGGATGCAGAATTCTGGAATTTTATGATGTTCAGATAATTTTCAATTAAATCATGATTTTGAGATTCTGGAAATCTTTGAAATTCTGAATTGGAGTTTTGGGGAATTAATTAAGCTTTAAAGTATAATATGTGAAAGGTTGTTATAAAAGAATGTTAAATGGGAAGTGAAAGATTTTGGGGTATGAGATTTTGAGACAAAAATAAGAATAAAATAAAATAAAACTATAGTCTATAGTAAGATGAAATGATAATGATCTACAAATGTAATTTTTAAGAAAAATTGGGGAAATCCTAAAGAGACTTAGAAGATTTATGTTCTAGCTTAACCAAGAAAAATATTTAGTGATGCATTCAGTATTTTATGAATATGTTTACAGGAATGTTTTAACAAAGTTAGAGGTATTCAGGTTAGTTCCTACAAATTCTTGATGTAAATTTAACATTATTTATGTCTTCAATAAATCGAATATTTCAGAGTTAGTTTTAAAATAGTTCTAGACATTACTTTTTGTTTCAGAAGTTGTTCTAAACAAAGATATAGCACTTTTAAATAAAGATTCATATTTTATATATGAATTGTTTTCTATATTATTATAGATGCATATTTAACCATTTTTTAGAAAATGTAAAAGCAGCATAATTTCGATCATTTTTTATAGTAATTTGATTTCGAGGATTTCTTAAAGTACTTGCAATTTCTCTTTTAAATATTTATCATAGATTTTCAAGGATTCAGATATTATCAGTTTCAGCTTACATAAGTTTTACAAATTTTGATAAATCTGCTTGAGAAGCAATGGTTTAGCATATGAAGCAAATTTTGAAAAGAAATCAGATTTAGTAAAAATAAGAAAGTTTACTTATATTATACTAAGCTAGTACCCAGCTCACTTAGACAGTAAGACCGCAGATTTCAGACAAAAAGTTATACAGATAGAGGCATTTGGGGCCCGTTCAGACACACAGAGAGGCTTTGGGCCATGTGATCTGGGTACTTTAGCCCTTTGGGGGCAGCTCTACGCATGCGTATGACTAGATAGCAGGCCTGTACGATGTCAGATCTCGCTAGGTACAGATAGTTCTACCTGCGTGATGTAGATCTCACCAGGTATGAGAAAATTCATATAGTTCTGCCTGTGCGATGTTAGATCTCGCCAGAAAGGATCAGACAGCTTCAAGGGTACTTGTTTAGTATAATGAAAAGAGTTTTAAATATATTTACATGAGTTAGTTTGAGAAAGAAGCATTATTTACAAAAGTTTCTTTTGAAAGAAGATTTTTTTAAGGAAATTATGTTTGTATAGTAAATAACTGAAGCGATGATTTTAGCATATCATCATAAGCTCTATTTTATAAGATTAAAAAAATATGCCTTCTTTTTACTGTTTTAAAGAGTATAGACTCAAGCAATTGTATTTGAAGATTTTTAATCAAAAATTATTTGTTTTGAAAATTCTATGAGAGATTTGATGATATTTTAATAAGTATGATAAATTTTTCTTAAGTATAAATATGAGATGAGATTTTCTAGTGAGAAACGTATTTTATGATTTTATTATGAGATAATCATGGTCATACAATTTATGATTCGTTCAGAAAATAAAGTTAATAAGTGACTTAGTATATGATAAGAGGAATGTTATGTAAAAGTTCTATATTATTTGAATTCTTTAGGCGTCTGCTTATACATTTTTTTTATAGAAAAGAAAGAGATATAGTAATACATTTTGCACTGTATACGAGATTAAATAAGGGTTCAAAGTAAAGGTACGTAAGTGATTTGCTTATATAATTTAGGAATATTAAGTTATTTTGGTAAGTAAGTTAAAGAATTATACAAAGTATTTTCTTTACAAAGGATTAATAAACTTTTACAGTTGTTTTACAAGAATGAAGTTTAAAAGGAAGTTGGGAAGAAATAGTCGTTTATACGTTATTTTGAGAAGAAAAGTTTACTGGTTCCCTTTTTAAAAGTAATTAAAAGTTGTATTTTATTTTAAGAAAATGAGATTTTAGAACATAAAGCTTTATTCAAGAAATGAGTTGTATGAAAGAAAGTAATATTTTATGTAATAAAATTTATCCACTCACTGAGCCTTTAGCTCACTCTTTTCCGATTCTTTTTCCCAACCAGGTGCTACAGGTTTGGTGCTAAGCTGTCTCTGATGCTAAGGAAGGCCACACGATGTATAATAATTTTTCATGCATTGAAAGTATTTTATTTTTTATGTATTTGTATAAGCTTTTAAATATTAAGTATATTGAATATGAATTATTTATCTTTTAGTATGTGGTGGTTGATAAGGACGAAAGTCCCAAAAGAAGTTGGATTGAGGAATATTTTAGAAGTGTAAAAATGTCTGCTTTTGTAAGGGGTTTTTCTTCAAATTATAGGAAAAATTCTGCCAGTTTTTCATTAAAAATTTTCTGAGTATTTTTTTAAGTATTTTACATAAAAGACCTGAACTAGAAATAATTTTTTTATGAATAGTTTTATCAGAGTGGCAGAGCAAAAAGTATAGGAAGATAGTTAATTGAGAGATCGTTCTCTTAGTGAACAGTTTTAGGCACGATTTATCTGTGTAGCTAGGGGTGGGTCATATCATTGAGTGTCCACCCCTAGCCCAAACGCTGCAATCTTGGAATTAGCTACTATATATATTAACTAGTTCTAAGATATTTTGGATGTGTTTATTCATAAATTTTACGGTTGTTGTATTTAAAAAAATAATTATAATTGAGAATTTAAAAAAGATATATATAATTGAATTTGAATTTCAAATATATTAAAAAGAATCATTATCAATTGGATGAGGATTACTATTAGGGGTGTTCAAAAAAATCCGATACGATCAGGTTTCGCTGGGTTGATCGAGTTTTATATGGGTTGCACTAAAAAATAACCTGAAATCGGGTTGTTTCAGTCGGGTTTTTGTGATCTGGGTTTAAGATCGGGTTATTAAACTACAACCCGACCCGACATATAATTTTAATAAAATTATAAAAACTCCACGTGTCTTTATTTCATTAGTTGTTAACTACTAATACAATACACCCTAGCACACCTTATAACCAGTATAAAACCTAATTTTTCTCTTACTTTTCAAACCTAGCTACCTCTTATCTTCTTCCTTTCCTTTTCTTTCTTCTCCATCTGATTTCTTCCTCTTATCACTTCTTCTCATGCAATTTCTTCTCTAATCTTCTTCCTCTTCCTTTCCTTCTTCTCCATTCGACTTCTTCCTTTACTCCCTTGTTCAAGCATAATATCTTTATCTTCTATTTTTGCACAACAAGGAGTGGTAAAGTAAGTAGGCCATGGGAAGTTTTGTTTTTGTCAATCATGGCAGCCGTGGAGGATTTTGGTTTTTGCATGGTAGATGATTCATTATTGTAGCGATTTAGATGATTTGATCAGTTCTGTTATTCAGTGGTAGATGAGATTCATACTTTTCCCTTTGATTTCAAAGATGCGCAACATAAATTTGGGTTTGTTAGGTGGTGGTGTTGTCGATAATTTCAAGAACGGTGGTTGAGCAAAAAGACAAAATAATTTGGGTGTGATTTGTCATTATCAAAACTGCTTGAATAATAAAATAAAATAAAATAAATGTGGGCTACTTTGAATCTGGTAGTGAAGAGAAATCGGGACGCACAACTAAAGAAAGAAAAGAGAAAAAAATGAAGAAGAAAGAGAAGGAAAAAAAAAAAGAATGAAAAAAGAGGAAATTCCAACCCAACCAACCTCATAAGGTGTGTTAAGTATTGGGTTTGTCTTTACAAAAACCCAAGCTCGGATAGAAATTTCATAACCTAATAGGGTGTCGGGTTAAATCAAATTTAGTAAAACCTGACTCAACCTATGAACACCCCTAATTACTATCAGACAACTAACTGCACTGATGTGTACAAAGGCTAATTAGGAAACTTCATAGTAAATCCTAACTAAGTATAGTAATAATGAACCAAATATAAGTACTAGTACCTAGATCCTTGCTACGTAACTTTTCTATCATTGTTGGATACCTGATTCACCTATATAACTAAGCTAATGCTGACTTGGTTGTGGCATATACCAACTCTGTAAATTAATGACTTGTCTTCTTAGGGTTGCATAATTAATTTTTATCTCTAGATGATAAATAATTACAATACTCCCAAGTATTTAAACAAGCAGTAATTTCATTCATTTAAACATATTAGTGCCTCACCACACCTGCGTCATCCATGTTTGCCGTTCCTGACAATTATTTCACATGATTCAAGAGGGTATTCGAGAAACGAATTGTTTTGAGAGAATTTAATAATAAGAAGAGAGGAGAGCAGAACGCGTTGGGGAGAAATAGAGATTGATGAGAGAAAAGAGAGCCTATATTCGGGAACTATAAGACATCAAATTACCCTGCCAATCTTGGTTTGTTATTAGGCTTTATTGAGTGGGTCAAATAAAATGTCAATTTTGCCCTTCCAAGATTACTGATTTCAAATGGCATTAAACATTAGAGGTGCAACTGACGAATTTCTCAAAACATAAGGCTAGTTAATGAAAAAAAAAATGATAATCTTCCTTTGGATAATGGTAAGACAAAATATAAGGGTAGTCGGTAATATTCACCTAATAAATTTTTATAAAATCATCTTTTAATTAAATAAAATAGAAACTTTCTGGATGCTCTTAAGGTAAGTCCTAATTACATAGACAACTGTGACCTTTTGGAATTAGTCTCAAATGACCCTATCGTTAACGTGATATTGTTTTTTCAAGGGCATATTAGCAATTGAAATGGGGTTTGACACTTGTTAATTTTATTTTTTTTCTTTTTTCACAATACATCTTCATTAAAAATTTTATATTTAATAAAATAAATTCATAAATTCATAAAATTATTCTCCTTCTCTCTTCTCTCGGAAGTCTATCTTTCTCCCTTTTCTTTCTTCCATGATTTGGTTGTGATTGTGGCTTACTCATGGGAGGTGGAGGCAGTTATTGTAATCATATCTCACTCTACTACAACCAAGCCATCCCATAGACACTATCGCTCCACCTTCTCATACAACTAGGAAACGCATAATTACTGTTTTGATTTTTTTCTATTTCTTTTGTCACCATGTTTAAATTTTCCAACCACTTTTGAGTTATAAAACGGTGAATAATAGCTAAGGGCTTGTAGATTAGCTTATAAAGGTGTTGATTGGAAAGGGTGTTTGTGAGCACTAAAATTGTGCTTATAGTTTAAATGTCTGATGATGATTACCGAAGACATCGATCAGGGGGAGGCGCTAACCAAAAGGGACTTTAGAACTCCAAAGAAACACTATAAAGGGGAGAAAAAGAGAGAAAAACTGTTAGGAAAGCCAAATAGGCATGAGTCCATTGGGGGTTGTGTTATTGCTTTATGCTTCAATGCCTTCCGTAGACACATACACATGCCTAAGAACACCTTGGAAGCTAGGAGAAAATCATAGAAGATCTAAGAAGGACTGCGACTACAGGCGCCACACCTGTAACAAAAGTCTGTTTTTCCATCCAACCAGGTGCCTCATATAAGGAAAGCGGCACTGTTCCTAATTTAACTGATTTTAGGTAGAAAATACCCTAAAATAGAGAGAAAAAGGGATTCTGAAGATATTCAGGAACCCTAATTTGGAAAGTTTTGGGAAAAGCTGTTTTCGACAATCTTGAGACTTTTTGACTAGGTATCGAGTCTTTAACTAACAATGGTTATCTTTAATGAGTGAGTGTTTTTTTTGGAGTTTTTGGAGTATCTTTGAAGAAGTAGTCTACTTTTGATTAAATTCAGAATTTGGCAAGTCTTCCTAAGGGCAATTACATTTCTCTTCTTTTACCTTTCTTTTGTTAGTTGTTAATTGCCCTCTTTTAGTTGCTTAATTATTTTCTTGGTTAATTAATTATTTAATTAGTTGTTAGTTAATGAGGTAATTGGTTTAGTTTAACCCTCAAGGAGAGATGTCTGTTAATTAATAGATAGATTTCTCAATAAAGGGTCGGTTGCCTAATTAATAGGCATACCCACCTTTGATAGAAGGGATAATGATTTGGGTAGACACCTTCTCCCATTAGTGTTATGTCCAAGTCTTTAATTAATTGATGATTTGATTTGATTTATTTGATTTTTATCTTTGTTTAGTTATATTAATTATGATTAGTTATGCCATGCTTAGTTTATTTACGTTAGTTTGTTTATGTGTTACTTAATCATGCTTAGATCATTTTCTTTAGTTTATTATGTTTCATTATGCTCTCTTTTTCTTTAATTAGTTAATTGTTTTTATGTTCCTTTTCCCTTTCTTTACTTAGTTAATCTTCTCTTTTGGTGTATGTTATGATTATTCTCATTTCAATAGTTACTTCTCCTTCTACAATTCTCTTTTAATTTAAGGTTTGGAAAGAGGTCATGACTAAAACCCATAGGCGATTGCTCCTCTTCATTTAACCAAAGCAATGGGATTCACTAAGTTGATAAGTGAGTGTCCAAATTATCCCTTTTCCTTATATTTATTTAATGCCATGTTGAATGTGTCTCTTTTATGGAAATTGTCATGACTGCCTTTATTTATTTGGTTTGCATTTCCTTTTAATTGTATGCTTTCATCTCTCTTCTTATTTGCTTAATCTATGTTCTATCTTTATTTAATTACATGTTCTTTACATCTTTGATTGTTTCATACTTTGGTGTAAATAATCATCTTATTCTACTTTTCTTCTTTTTCTTTTCTGTTTTTCCCTTTTTGGTTAATAAGTGACATCCAAGTCATAGATGATCGCTTATTTGGTAATCTAGGTGTATGCGTTCCTCTAATTAAGGCACACTCCCGTAATTATAAGACCGAAACCATTTCACTACATGCATTCTTTATGATTCTAACATTTATTTATCCTTGTTTGTTCTTTCTCATCTCGTCCATGTTACTCACATTTATGCTTCATATTATTGTCACTTTGATTTATTCATTTTTCTTTTAATTGTTACTTTTTGATAATATGAAGCATAAAACGTTAGAAAACAATAAGCAATAAAACGTTATTTTTGTTACTTTGATTTATTCATTTTTCTTTTAATTGTTTTCTATTTGATTATCTAGTATTTACTTTTTATTGCCTTGAATGTCCTATTTATGTGCTTATTGTCTCATGCTTTGTTTTATTGCTTTAATTTATGCTCCTTTATTTTTTTGTTGCCTTATTTGTCGTTACTTCATTTCATTGTCTTATTTTATGATTTATCTTTCGAATTGTTAGTTTAGGTTTATTTCTTAACTTTTACCTGATGCCTTTATTTTGTGCTCTTTACTTCATACATTATCTTTGCCTTAATCAAAGTGTTGTAATCCCGTTCCTTAATCCCCTATGTTTGAAAGATAATGTACTCTATTCTCCTTTTCCTTTTCTATAGATGTTTATGTGTTGACACCTTGCATAATAAAATAGTATAATTGGTTGTGTGAAAAATGAACATAGGATCAAGATGAATAACATTAGTGACTTAAAACAACAAACTCGGTAAACTCTAGTGGAGGCTAGACTATATCTGAGTAGGTGAAGCCTGTAACTAACTTATTGAACATATCTCTAAAGAGGTGAAAGTAGTTAGATTTAAAAGCAAGGGCTCATCCCTCAAATTTCCTACACTTAATTATTGGGATAGCGACATCGCATAATTCTCCTCATCTTGTCTTTGTGATTTAACCTGTTTTGGCCTTAAGCCCTCCCCAAAGGAAGTTAGAAAGCAATGTCGAGGTCAAAATGGCTCAGAGTATGATGGAAGCCCCACTCATAGTGTTGTTATCCCACTTGTTGGCAATTGCCATAACGGTTGATGGTGGTGTTTAGGGGTTGACCATACTTTAAAGAAGTTTTGGAGAGTTTTTTTTGGTTAGAATCAAATTAGAAGATACTAAAGAAGAGAAGTTGAAAAAGGAGGTGACAATCTAAAGTTTAGTGGTGGAGGTGTGATGAAACTTGTCGGACAATGGTGACGCATGGTGGCAACTGCTCGGCAACGACAAGGTGATTTTGGAATATATATATATATATATTTGTTGATTTATGGTGGTTTGTATAGTGTGAACGAAATTTCTAGGGTTTTGAGATACCAAAATCTTGAAAATAATTTATTCTAATCCCATTTAGCTTAAACTGAACTTTCTTTGTTTAATCAGAGTTCAGAAAATTTCAATTTGTGTTATGTTCGGTGTTGTTGGGTTCTATTTGCTAGAGAATAATGTTGGAGGAGAAGATAAGAGAGAGAAAGGATGGATATAGAGAGATTTATTTGGTTGTGAAGAAAATTCAAAGCACCAACATGTTGTAGCTGCGTTGATTTTTTAATTACTGCCTTGGATTTTTTTGAGTGATGATGGTGGTGGTGTATGAGGAGCTACTATGCAAGGCGACAGAGACCATGTGACGATGACGAGCGAGGAATGAGAGAGACGCTGATGAGAGTTCAACATCCATTTTGATGGAAGCCAATTAACTATAGGGTTATTTGAGTTTAATTAATTTTAAAATGTTGCAGTCATGCATTTGTGTAATAGGTCTTACCTCAGGGTCATCATGAAATTTTTTCTGAATAAAAAATTGTAAAAATTCAAAGGGGAAAACCTCAATCTAAATCCAATAGAAAGACGAGAGGAGCAGCAGCGAGGGTTTTGACATTTAGCTTTAGAGCAGGGGTGAATTGAATCGATTCAGTCATCAGAGATAAAATACAGCTGAAAAGGTTGGCATAATTTATTTTTACTTAATTCTAATAAAGATGAAACCAAGTTTTTTTTTTCCTTTTAATCAAACTATAATTCCTTTTAAGCTGGGGTTATTTTTGAAACAATAAAACTATTCTGAACATTTATTTATTTTTATTTTTAATTATATTTTAAAAGCAAGATTTTGACTTTATAAACCCCCAAAACTTCCAAAATAACATTACTTTACTTTTACTTCGGTACTTTTAATTATTCTTTTAAACTCTTTTCATATAATTCTCTTAATCTCTCAAATTTAATAATCAGTTATATTCATTTGATACCATTTTCTGCTTCTCGTCACTACCAAATTTTGATGTTCATGTACTGATTACTGCTTCGCACATATGCTGCATGTGTTGGTAATAGAACAATTCAAATCCAAAAATTGCAGAAAACTTACAAGTAAATCTGCTAGTGGTTTCCATCAATTCTATTACTTCTTCCTATTTATGCTGCTTACTTGTGTTTTTATTCTCCTCCTCAAACCTTAAAAGTTGTCAATAACTTCAAAACTAGGATCTGCAACTCGAATGGCTATTGACTATCTCTCTCTTCATCCCAATTTTTTCCATAGTTAAATTTGTTTAAGTTATTTGGTCACCATCTAAGAAAAACAAGTGATTAAAAAAGTTATTTTATATCTGTTAACAGAATTGAAACTTTTGAGAAAGCTCTTTTTAAGCTTTTTTAAAATTATAAAATATTAAAAAATAACTTTACCACATTTAAAAAGTTTGCCTTATCCTTCTTCTCTAAAAAAGGTTATTTTGATAATTTGAGTTAATAAGTATTTATATATTTATCCAACCAATAATTTGTCTTTTTTCATAAAAGCTCTCTATTTTTGTAATCATACTCCAATAAGTTTTACTTCAATAAATAATTTAGAGAAGCCGAAACAAACTCTTAATCTAGCTGAAGCCTGTTACCATATTGTGCATAAATTTACAAAAGTTGCCTCTCACTGCCATATGCTCTTAACGACAATGCTAATATTATTGAATGAGAAGGCACAAATAAACACCAAACCCAGACCATATGTGGATGATCATGATCAGTTTCCTTTTCCTTTCACCATGAATCTCTTCCCAGTCAAACCACAAGAAAGCGCCTCATTTGGTATGTCAGGAACATGTTGGACACCTTCAGCAAAGACTACACCCATCCCCATGTGCAAATGAGGCTCAATGTGGCAATGGAAAGCCCAAACTCCAGGATTATCCGCAACAAACCTTAGAGCTGTCCAGCCATAAGGGAAAATCACTGCAGTGTTTCTCAATGGTGGATTCTTTAGATTAAATTTCTTCTCATCTTTCTTTGAAAACTTGCCTTCTCCGTATCCGAGCACCCAAAAGTCATGCCCATGCAAGTGCCACGGATGTATTTCACTAACGTTTGCTGATAATGCATTAGCATTCTGAAGTATCACATCGACTGTAGTGTTAATATTAATCATGTAAACCCCACTTCCAGTAGTTGAGTTAGGGTTCACTGGTGGCTTCATCACATCATAATCAATAGGAAAGTTCTCCGGTGGACTTTTTTTATCAAATGCACCTTTTAGAGCATATTTAATGGATCCTATATAGGGAGTGGCAGGCAAAGTCAAGGAAATGTTGTTAATAGCCCACTTGATAAAGCCATTGATTTTGTTTTGTGTGTTAAGGAGAATTATTTGGCGGTGATAACTCTTGGGAGGCTTGGGGGATCCCATTAGAGCAAATATTTTGTTAGAGAAAGACTTGCTATGCTCATAGTCATTCCATCTAGGAGTAATTGGAGGTGAGGAGAGAGGAAGCTTTGAAGCAGAGGTGGGATGATAGTTTAAAATGGTTAGGGCCTGAGGGGTCTTGGGTTCTCTTCCTCTTACACCAACTGAAATCCAGTAGTTCTTGGAGGAGTCTTGATTTGTTGTTAATAAGACTGAGTAGCTCTCACCTGAGTAGATGTCCATGTCATCTACTGCAAATGGTTGAACATAATTGCCATCAGCTTCCACCACCACCATTTTGTGGTTCTGAAACACAACAATTAATGGTAATAGTTATTATAACATGTACGTCATGTGTCTACATGATGTTACTGCGCATACAGATGACTTACACAAAGCTTATAGTTCATAGGAGAAGACAATTTTAATATCATTTTCATAAGACAAATAAATAAAAATGTGATGAGGATATGAGTAAGATACGTAAAATCAATCAATCTAAAGCCTCAAGTATCATTTGTGCTAAAAAATCTTCTTGTCTCCTACGAAAAATTAAGAAAAGCATGCGAATCATCATTTTAGTAGGTAACAATGAAATGTCACGATCAAGTGTACAAAGGAGCTGGAAGCCAGAACCACCACACAGCTTAATAATGGATATATATATTTTTTATATATATATATCTGTTTTATAAGGAAAAAAAAAATAGCATCTCTCATTACTCATGTAATTGGTCAAAATATCACTCAAGAGTTGCAAAATGAATATTCGTTGATTTTATAATTGTGGGGGTTGGGTTAATGTCAAATTAAAAGATGATGAATTGATTTTTTCTTTTTTCCTTCTACCCATGACTCTATTTACATCCCATGTATTTTGTTTTGAAACCAATTAATCATGTTTATTATTAATTATATGAAAGAGAATTAACTAATAAGTGTGCGTACATTTATATTGGATGAGTCTTGAACAAAAATTTTTAGACTTGTAATGGTCTAAGACAATATTAAGATTAGACAGACTTGTATCAGCAGACCTGAACCGCGACTCAAACTTGCTTCATATATATTAAGGTCTTTCATTTTAAAATTAAAAAAAAATTGTTACGTTGTATAAACCTATAGATCCATAGATGTGAAGATAGGTCTAGGATTAAAAAATGAAAAAAAACAGAGCCAATGAAAGGTGACCAGTTGCAATAAGTAGATGTAGATGCTACTAAATAGTAGATGAACACAGAAATGGACATTTCATTATCATTAGATAAAGATAGTGAGGACACGCAAAATTATGAGAGAAGTGAAGAATCCGATGCCTTAAGCTAGCTCTAGTTGATCTGAAGGGGAAAAAATATCTTATACGAAAAATAAAGGAAGAAGAAAAAGCATGCGAATCATATTACTAATACATTCGATATCATATGTGGGTCTAAATAATAATGCAGAGCACCACACAGATAGACTCGTTCAAACTCGAGGGTCACTGCGTTTGCATCATGACCTCTGAGCCTAAGCCTGTGGCCCTCGATCCAGACGTTGCAATAATAGTTTATTATCTTTATGCACGGGCACCCGCGTGCTTCGTTTGCAGATACTATTAGACTTGTTCTAACTCACTGACGACTGTTCAAATTTCGGTGCAGCTGCTGCTTTTTGTAAAAACGCATGTAAAAAAGTTGTTTACAAGTTTTGAGATGGAAAAAAATTGCAAAAAGCAGCAGCTGCACAGGTGGATCTGCTGCACGTAGCTAAATCCTCAAATTTCACGCACATGCTACCCAAACCCTGCTACCTAGCTTACCCTAATGCTAAATTATATGCGGGCCCTTGCCAGATAACATCCTTGAAAAATAATTCAATACCCGAAATTTTAAATAGAGTAATGCTACTCTTAAAAACTATTTATACAAACTCACCCATACAAACTGACGTGACATAATGTGATTTGATAAATAAATGCAGTGATTTAATAAATATATATTAATAATAAATGACATTAATTAACATGAGTGATGTGGCAATCACATAGGGATGCCACATCAGTTTGTATGTGTGAATTTGTATAAATAATTTGTATGAGTAGCATTACTCTTTTAAATATTATAATTTTTTTTTAAGCGTCCAACTCAGTCTACTGGAGGAAAAAAAAAGCTTTTAATAGTATCTAGAAAAGTTTTTATTGTTTTAGTATGCAGGTAAGCTAAAACAATCTGGCTTCCCATATCTAATGGACGATTGTGCCTAAGACACGGAAGCACTTTCTCTTTTCCTAATTTGAGTTCACACATCTTAAATGATAAATTATTTAGCTGATCAGCTGACCCAATTTGAAAACTTTAGAGTAATATATCTTTTAGTTTCAGGTAGGTTTTCCTTTTCAAATAAAGACAACTTTGATGATTTTTTACGCGTTCTATCCATCAACTTAGTGGGCAACAACACGCACAGCTTTCAGCTCAATTTGGTCGGAAAGCCATATGCATATTGCAACGAATCAACTTTTCGGTGATTACTAATAAACTAATGATTTCTTCTCCTCTTTTTTACTCTCTTTGTCCATATAATATAAATTTCTGTTGAAGTGGCTTCACCATAATTATATAAATAATGCCACCAAGCCTACAACGTCCGTGTGTAAAGATTATCACGTTTATAATAAATTCATCCAAATATATAATAAGATCTATCCTACCGCATGTGAGAAAGAGAAATGCTAAAAATTTTAAAATAAAAACAACTTATGATAATATTCATATAAATATATTTAACTTTGTTAACTCAAAACGCTGTTATGTTTATGACTTTCCTTCCCTACATATTTATTTGATTTGATCTTTTACTTGCCATGAGAAGAATAATGATAAAAGGTTCTATCTATAAGTTTCTTGTCGGCAGAAAATTTCTGCCACTTTAACCAATGTATTTGTAAAACTTGTCAACTTTTTATATTGAGAGCATAAAAAAATAAAAATAAAAACAAAAAGTTGAAATCTAAAGAGAAATTCTGTGTATGACTCCAAATTTTCCGTCAAACAAATGACTGGTCATTAACTTCCACAGGGAAGGAATCTACATCCTATATATATAAGTTTTTTCATTTTATTTATGTAAATATACTACTTCTATGAAGCAAGAGCTAGGTATTAGACTATTTTAATAGTATGTAACATTACCAACTCAGTGAAAAGTGTTGGATTCAAACTTCAAGATTTCTCAAAAAGATTAAAAGAACATATAAATAGAAGGAAAAAGTTGGTAAAGACCCGAGTAAAATAGCTATATATACTATAAAGCAAATGATAAATGACCTTAATATGTAGGCAACACAATATATGTATATAGAAAGATAATAAATAGCTAGCATATGTGTATATATAGATAGCACTATTTACCGAAATAGCCAAGTTGAGAGAAGCAAGTGCGGTCGTGCTGGCAATCCTGATTCTGTAAGTCTTATTTGGGAGCACGCGCAGGATCTGTGGTGCGCATTCCTCATTGCCTCTGAATTTGCACTGAGCTGTAGATGTACTACTAGTGTTAATGAAATGTGCAGCCATGGAACAGTTGAATTGTCCTCTTCCGTTTATCAACAGACTCTGGAAAACCAAAATAATCATTCCAAATTATAATAATAATAATAATAATAATAAACAAGAACGGTGATTTCAATTGTTTCCCTCATTTTCTTTTTGTTGAGATTGGAAAATCAGCCAGGTGACAGAGATGGGCCACCCACTATTGGTACTATATATATGTTTGGTATGTTTTCATCTTTTAGTGATGATCAAGGTCAACAATGATAGTTAGAGTACAATCTCTTTTTTTCTATATTTCAAGTAATTAATTGATTCAAATATTTAATTCTGACCAGCTAGCCTATAGATAATTAACATGAGGATGCCCGTGAAGAACTTCCATAATTTGGCATAAAAAAAAATTCCGTTTCTTAATTTATTTACCTGTGGCTCACCAATCCATCGAAAGGGGTTAGAGGAGAGCCCAACCTCTTGTTCATGAACACTTTGGTGCCACCAATCACTGAGTAATAAGTTGAATTCACCATCATAATGGAACGGCTCTTTCTGTCCTTCAGCCACGTCTACTATCAGAGATCCATACAACCCTGCTGATCTTTGCATCCCAAAGTGACCATGGTAAAAGTATGTTCCTGCCTGTAACATAACACAATTAAATAACTTTCAGTTAAAATATATTATCTACACACGCATGGGTTGGGTCCATTTTGACTATTATTGCTGCTGTGGGAGCTCTGTTGTTCAGAGAGCGAGAGCGTACCCTGTCAACTTTGAACCTGTAAAAGAAAGTTTCTCCAGGGTTAATAGCACACTGAGAGATGGACGCTGTCCCATCAGCCCATGGCGTTCCAAGCTGTACAAAGACAAGAGTATAATATAATTAATATAATGAATACCAAATAAAAATTTAATAATCAATTTAGAGCCATTCATTCATGTTCTGCGCTAGCTCGTGCAAAGATGCTTGGACAATATATAATTAATATGTGTAAAGATCACGAAAGAGAGAATAAAGAGCAAAGACCAAAACCTGTCTGATTCCATGCCAGTGAATCACAACTCCTTCAGTATGGAGCTTATTAGTGAGCTCCACGACAATGGTGTCTCCGACCTTGGCCCGGATGGTCGGCCCCGGAAACTGGCTGTTGATTCCCATCACCACATGCTCCATGCAATCTGGGGACTTGAACATGTACTCCACTTCCCATTTGAAATGTCTAGCTTTAGAACCAAAAGAAACTTGAAGGGAATATAACAAAATAATGCACCAAATAACACCCCTTAAGCTCAAGCACATTTTCAGAGCTAATAAATATAAGAAGAGAGATATTGGTGAAGAGATTGAAAGAAGATGGAACAATAAAAGGAAATGAGTAGTGGAGTGATGAGTACTCTTGTATGATGGATGTTAATACTATAATAGTGAGTGATGCATCAATTTATAGAGAGAGAGAAGTTTGGGGACTTTGTCAATTCACTTTTTTCGAAATTCAAATATTTTAATCTAAATTTAAAAATATAGTGAAAAATATATATGTATTTTATACATCAATATATAATTGAATGGTTTGGAATGGATGCATAAGTAGTACTTTTTTATAATTTAAAACAAATAAGAAAATTAGGTTTCAAACTTTTCATGCTTTTTACGTATTTCCCATGCGTTGGCAGTTGCACTAATGGGGTTTGGCCCTTTTGCGCATATATTCCTTACAATAATCACATATAGTGCTCAAGTGGTCACCATTGTGCTTCACAAAAATCTTCCCTTTCGGAGGAATAATCATAAATATCTCCAATAATCATCATGAGATATATAACTATAATGGACCATCCTTTTTATGAAAATACATACATACATACATACATATATGTATATCGTCGTCGTCGTCGTCAACCAATGCATGGTTCATTTTATTATCAAAAAGTTAGTATATCCTACCTAATTTGACTACCAAAGAGATGTTATGAATTGTGTTTTCTTTCTTTGAATAAGGATACTCTTCTCAAAATTTATCCTAAATTTTATAACTCAACTTATATGTATTTTATTAGAAAATGTATGCAAAATATAAGGATAACATATAAAAATAATTTAATTTAACTTTAAAATAAAATTCCGTTGAGGCTCGTGTATCACACAATTTCTTTAAAACAGATTAGTCATCGACAACTACTAATAAGAGAAGCACTGCTGTTTTACTTAATACAACTGGAAACCCTTCTATCACGAACTTTAAAACTAGAAACTAAGAACACAAGAAAGTAAGAGATAAACAAGCTAGTGAGAAAAGGCGAGCTAACTTGTGATATATAGAAGAAATGAGGTAGAACCTCTTTATATAGGCTAAGGTACTTGTAACTTGTAGAATTTGAAACACTAATTTTATTAACTCAAAATTAACTTTTATTCAATATATAAAAATTCATGAATATATGAGTTATGAATTTGAAAAGACTTATAACACCTAGAAATTTGTAAAGACTTCTAATATCAATTTCATTCACTAATTTTTTAATATATTTAATTAATGCTTGATAAGTAGACGATCTATCTAGTGATGTAATAAGTAATATGATAACATTAATTTTATATTATATCATTTATGATGTACAATTTTTGAATAAATATAAGTTCATGTATAATATACATATCACTACTGCCACTACCGGTATTCTTTTGTTACGTTTTGTTATTATTAATTAACTATGAAAGTTAAGTTACGATTGTAAACTCGTATGAAATCTCTCATATATAACAGGAGCTAGTTAACGAATGTCTTCAACTCTAAGGAAACCTTTTACAACTAATTCGGCAACGAAAGTGGATCAAAATCAAGAGAAAACATTTTTAAGAAAGAATAATAAATTTCTCTAATTTAAAAGCTACATTATTGAAAATCAAATCAATCGTGAAAAGTTAATTGATTGAAGCCTTTGACTGATTAATTGATGTTCACACGCTGTAGCTTGCTTTTCTTAAAGATTATTATATATTTGATTTTAAAAAAAGAGTTGCTCCTTTATGATAAAAGCCGACAGGGTAAGGCCAATTCAAGGTCCTGTTTTTGTAAACATTATTTCAGGTCCAAAAAATTTGAAAATATTTCACAAAATGTCCCCAAAAATATTACGTCATATTCCGTTGTCTTTCAATTAAGTACGAAAAAGTTCTTATAGTCCCAATATTCTTTGTCCCGTGAGAGAGACAATTGTTCATTTTGCACGAAGTTTCCTCTATGAATGTTGCCGAAATCTAAACATATTCAACTCACTTTAAAATTTTTGTCAAATCAAGGACGCGATTTCTTTCTTCTTATTTCATCTTCCTTTTTATTGTAAATGTCAACATGTTGTCTTCTTAATTTTATGGTTAGAAAAGAGTAATTAACAAATCCCTTTGTATTTAACAAATGAAATGATTCAAATTTGAATCGGTTTTGCAACTAAATGTTGATATATTTGGACTTATTATCTACTTTTAAAAAAATTATTTTATTATTATTTTTATCATTTGATAGTAATTTAAAAAAGAACTGATTCAAGTGATCAAATAAATTCTTTCGTGTTTACCAACGAGGTAAGCTCAAATTTTAAGTTTCTCCAAATAGATCTCTTTTCAGATTTTTTTTAAATTTTATTTTAGTTTTTTTAACAAAAATCGTTTTTATAACTTAGGTTTTAAAATTCCTTGTATATTTGTCAATCAAATAACTACTAATAATTGTTTTTTAATAAAACCTCTATAATTTTGTAAACACCCATAAGATTTAGTTCCATGAGCCCTTCTTGAGAAACTAATACATAACCTTAATCCACTGTATTTAAAATTGGAGTAGCTTGAATAAATAGCCCTCCTTGTTATCTCAGCAGGAGAAGAACTCTGGTATAGTTTCAGCACCAACATTGCGTGAATCATGGGATGCTAGCTCAACTTACATGGCTAATATGTGCCCCATTATTGGTGCAGAGTAGGTGAATTGATAGAGAGCTAGGGAGTTTTAAGGGAAAGAAAAAGATGAAGGCTTTTTGTTTTTATTAATTTATATTTTTGTCGTTAATTTTTAAACTAATTTTTAGTCACAACAATAAGGTTATATTTCATATTTTGAAAAATATTCACATTATGTGTGATATTAGACCTTTTTAATTAAGAGGTACTATTAGTCATATTTCCCTTAACTTATATTATAATTTATTTGGTCAAGATTGTTGGCCCTTGTATAAAGTCTCCTACGTTCCAACCGACTCAAGAGATAATGATGATTATATAAGTATTCTTTAGGAGCAAATAAAAAGGGTAAACATTGTAAATAGTCCTAAACCAAGTTCCGTTGCACAAAATATTCCTAAAATTTGCTTAAATAAGCGGTGAACCTCTTTCTAAGTAGAGTAATACTACACTTACCATTCATCTATAACTAACATTTCTTACAGCTCGAGTTGGCAAAATATATCTAGATAAGTAAAAACTAAAAATAAATTAAATATGTTAAATTACATGATATAATACTTATCCATTACTAATATTTTACCAACTTAGTTTATAAAATAAATTGGTTGTTTGTAAGTGTAATATAACTCTTCTAGATAACTTCATTTTAATTAAGAGAACCTAGAATAAGGAAAAAATGCTATACTTGAATTAAGGGAATTAGGAATCTAAATAATCACCGAATAAAATTTGCATAATTACAATTGAAATAGTACTCGCAATGACAGCATATATTATATGTTGGCAATAGCAGATCTTCTATGTTTTTTTAAATAAATAAAATTAATTAAAAAAAGAAGAAGAAAAGGATGTATAGATTCTTAATCTTGGTAAAGACAAATAAATCAATTAGAACCATGCGTGAACTATCCAGTAGAAAATATTCAATGAAAAAATATTCACGTTTACATTTACGATATGAATAATACTATATATATAATTAAGTTGTACAATATATCTCATGCAATTTGATATCACATAAATTTATTGATTTGATAAAAATAAAAAATAAATTAAAGATTTTTTTATAAATAAAGTGGTATCTACTCATTCAATAACTTTGTGACATATTGGATTGTATAAATTAAATTTTATAACTTGATTGTATATATATAATTATTGTTAAAATCTTAATTCTGACGAGTTAGGGACTACTACAAAAGAGAAATTAATGTAAAATATGAACAATTTGTTATAATCTTTTTATGCAGGTAATTTGCAACTTCATTCGTATATAAGCACTAACTAAAGTTGTATCCTTAGCTTTCCTCTCAAAACCATTAGATTAAATTGGTAGATAGTTGTCATTGTTAAATTTTTAAATCAAAGTCTTAAATTATAATAACCTAACATAATGGATTTCTCTTTTGAAATATTAATTTGACTAACACTTATATTCAAATTTAAATAAACAAGTAGATATCAATTTTATACGCTTAGAATCTTATATTTTGATTTAACAAAATTTACATATATTCAAATTTCTTAGATTATATCAAATTTGTCACTAAACTAAACTTGTCGAAACCAAATTAAGCTGTTTTTGTAAAATCCAAAATCCGACCTAAAAAGATCAATTTAGTTTAATTTAAGAATAATTCGAGATATACAATCAAACTCATATAACCTAATATCGTACAAAGTTATCGAATAGGTGGGTCTCACTTTAATTATTCAAAATTTAATTTTATTTTTATGTTTACTTACCCAATGAATTTGTGTCGTATCAAATTATATGAATTTAGTTGTCAAGATTGGTTATACACATAAAATACTTTTAATTTAATCAGCTCAATTCTAGCCAGCATGTAATTTCTCTAACAAAGATTAAATTATTCTAAATTTTCCAAACTGAATATATTCAATTTAGAAATATTTTCCTTAAAGGGAAACACCAAGTTTGACAATCTAAGCTAATGTGAAGCGAAGCAAAAAATTAGCTTTATGGATTCTTCGGATCTTGTCGGCCTTTTTTTTTCTAAAAAATTAAAAAATAAAAAGTCATAGAAAATTTCAAATCGAATAGTATCTTTGATTAATTACTTTAACTTTTTTATTTAATACAATCATTTAGAATTTTCGGAATACGTGTTTTATGATGGGTCAGCCTTTTGGGCCCCTTTACCTTGCGCTTCATTCGTGATATTCCATCAGCTTTTTGTTTTGTTTTTTTGTTTTTTATTTTTTTATTTTCACGTTATTATTCCTATTTGTACTCAATGAACTTGTATTCCTGATTGAAAAAATCTTCGTTGATCAATAATATTAATTTGAGGTGGACGAAAAAACTAGTAAATCGAACCGTACTTAATTTCAATTTAGCTTGGTTTTCTATGTGTACAAAAACTAAGCGGTTTGAAAAGTGTATAAACCGATCGGTTTGGTCTGGTTCACGGCTTGAATTTTTGTAAAGTGATAATTCCAATTTGCCCCCTGATATTAGACTTAAAAAAAATTAAGGGCTTCAGTTTTCTGAAATCTAAGAATGCCCCCTGAGGTTACTGTAATGCCGTTAGATTTAACGGGAAATGTATTAAACCGTTAGATTCCTGTTAAATCTAACGGAAAATGTATTGAATAATAACTTAATGTTAATATTAGATTTAACAAAAAATGTATTAAATAATAACTTAACGCTAATAAGCAGTAAAATAGACTATAATACCCTTTTCTAAATGGTTTCTAAAGCGTTAAGTTACTATTTAATACATTTTCTGTTAAATCTAACGGTGATACAGTAACCTCATGGGGTAATTTTGAGTTTCAGAAAATTAAGGTCCTCAATTTCTTTTGGCCTAACCTCAGGGGACAAATTAGAATTAACCCTTTTGCAAAACGTTTGAAATAAACTAAACCAAACCGGTTTTATTATTTTTAAAAACATATTAAACATGTCACTTAGTATCTTAAGAAACTTGCATAGTTATGTGGTTCGGTTCAGTTTGAGCTTAAAAACATCTCAAATTTGACTGTACTAGCTAGAAGAGTGGACATCTTGTTTACTACGAGAGACAATAGCAAATTATCGGATGTTAAAGAAATAAATAATATTAAGAAGAGATTATAGAATTCTATTTTACATAGCTTTTGATTTCTCTTGGATGTATTCTTCTTTCAGATAAAAAAAAAAAATCACAAGCAGAATTAAATTTTTCTCTTTTGTCTCTCATTTTAGAATATAAGAATTAAATCAAGTTTTTAGAAGTTTTAGAAGTAATGTTAAGATTTTTTTTTTCATAATCAGATTTAAATTAGGCTTACTTATTTGATTTGGTTCAACATTATTAGAGTTCATGACTTGAGTGAATTAGGATATGCCCAGTGCATAAGCTTTGTAATTTATCAATTGTGATTGCGAAGTTTTGGTTTTCTTCTTCACATATTTTTCTCTTCGCGTTCTTATTCTTGTGTTGATTGAGTTGATGTTTGTTATTTTTAATTTCTTAAAATTGATATCAGAGCTTCAAGTTCGATGGAATAATTTTCAGATATGAAGAAATCAGATGCAACTCATATTTCGATATGAGGACATTTGGGAAATTGTAAATCGAGTTTTTGAAATACTATAAGAACAAAGAGAAAACTTTGTGGATAATTGGAAGAGAGATATAAAATATTGGTTTTACATCAATCAATTTGTAGATCTCCATATGCAAATTTGCTTATGTAAAATTAGCTAAAAAGTAGTTCTAGACTTACAACCTAAATGCCAAGATTACATGGACCCCTTAAACTTTCTCCTTTTAAGTAACCGTTAATCTATGGGCATTGTCTTCAAATCAAAATAAACTATAATCTATTGGGTCAAGATCGTTGGCTTAAACTAAATCCTTGATATAAACCCCAATCATCTAATTTTTGGCCCATATTATTAGTATTCTTAAAAATTTAATAAGACATATATATCTAAGAATCTTAATTTGCAAATTCAATACACTATAATTCAGAACACAAGATCATAAAATTATCATATAATCTCTTAACTTTTTCAATATAAGATATCATATTAAATATTGGAATAATTCTATAAATCCAATGAATTAAACATTTTGATATTAGAGTTTTCTATGATTATTATTGCAATCAATTATATCTTATTTATGTACATTTATTTCTTATGTATGAATCCATCCAATATTATGATATATGATGACGTCAAATTGTATGAATTTATAATGTTTGATCATTACACTAAAAATATTATAAGGCTCGTAATATATATATAAGCATGCATGTCTTGGTCGTAAGAGGCTGCAAGGCTCCCCTTGGACGTATTAATAAGGATCTTCCTCTTTTCTTGTTTTTTCAGCAAAATATCTCTCTCTGCCGACATAATATATACATGTATGTATATGTATATTTGTATATATGGAATTATATATTTTGGAATTGGAATATACTCGGTGGAAAAACATAAATAATAATCACAATAATGGCGTAAATTATGTCGGCAGAGAGATATATTTTGCTGAAAAAACAAGAAAGAGAAAGATCCTTATTAATACGTCCAAGGGAAGCCTTGCAGCCTCTTGCGACCAAGACATGCATGCAACTTGATAAAGAAATAAACTAGTAGCAAGATCTTTCTGGTATAAGTACTAATTTTTAAAGAAAAAAAAGGTTATTTATTCTCATCATATAGAATATTAATTTAGCGATGTGGAGTCTGCTACAAAAGAATCGCCAGCCAATGTCGTACAAGCAATGAGGGAGTCAGAAACTTAAGTGAGAGGCGCAATGATGAGTTATAATAAATAAAAATAATTTAACTAAAAAATCATAATTATATAAATTCATAAATATATTCAATAATTTACGATTGTATAATATTAAACAAATTTAAAGTTAAAAACGTGTTGTAAGATAGTGTCATTATGTTATAGTTAATTATTTAATCTTGATTATCAATTATAATTTTTTATATATGATGTACCAACTAATATTTAAAATGTTTTTAATTAAGATATCAATTCTAAAACTAAAATCATTAACAGATAAGTACTATAATTGATATGTCGTATCATATTTTATTTATAATTGATGAGTGAAGGATAGCCTCAACTTGTGTAATGCTGTGCAGGAGCACATCTAGAGTTGTGCGAGTGCGCAAGTATGCAACATCAGACATTGCAGGTAGAGACCTTGCACTGGCGCACAAGGTACTCTGCACGGGTGCTAAATTTCAGGTCTGGAAGAGTGCCAAGTCAGAAACTTTATGCTGGAGCGCAAGGATCATTACACAAGCGCGCAACTTCGAATTTTCTGCTTTAATATTATACTTGGCGTTTAATCATTGGCTATCACAAATATATCTTGAGGTATAAAATGCATGTGTTATTCCATTGTATTAGACATAGAAGAGAGATAGATTAGAGAGTAAGGGTTTAGAGAAATTGGAGATTTTTTGGATTGAAAGTTAACATAATTTCTACTAATTTGCTTTGTAAATCTACTGTACTCCCTTGTTTTTCATCATAGTAGATTGTTCATCACCAATAACTAGATGTAAGATCACTTTTGTGGTCTGAACTAATATAAATCTTTGTGTTCTTGCTTTTTTCTTTTACTTTACTTGCTTAGGTGTGTGTTTGAAACTCCTAATTTAATTTTGCTTTAAGTTACTTGTGAGAGTGTGTCTCTCTCATCTTCACAACAGATGAATATATTCAATAATTTTACAATTATATAATATAAACTAGTTTTAATAGTGACCAAGAGAGAAATTAATAAATATGAGATATATTAAAGAAAGAGCGTTACATAATGAATTTATATTCAAAGACATTAAAGAATATATACACACATAAGGCAGGACATAATAATAATATACATGATAGTTGGTTAATAATTAAATAGAAAAAAACCAGAAACTAATAAATATAATTAGAAAATTTTTATGGGTGCCTCTGCTGGGCCTTAGTTGGCTCTGTAAGGATGGCAAAATATACCACAGAGGTGGGGATCTGCGGGGATTCGCCTCTATTGGGGTGGGGATGGAGGTATTATTTACGGGGATAGGGTGGGAATGAGGAAAAAAATTAATCCATGCATCATAATGGGGTGGGATGGGTTTACTACTCTCCACCCTATATGTGTCCCGCACCACGCAAAAATATTTAAAAATATAAAAATAATATTATATTAGTTTTATATTATATATTATTATATTTAAAATTATAAAATATGAAAATTATTTTAATTTAAATAGAATAATTATTTAATGTAATAATTTACAATCATTTAATTATCTAAAAATATAATATTATAGTATTTTACTAAAACCCTAATTCAATTATAGATAACAAAATTAATTAAATGATTAGCCATCGACTGCCGCGTCTTTATTTTTCTGTATAATAATAAGAAAACACTACAGCCAAATTATGGATACAATAATTATTATTAATTAATAAATTATAATGATTATAAATTCAAAGTAATGATTATTATTTTTTTAATGTTATAGGAATGAAGCTATTGAGGATCTTGAGAAAAAAGAAAAGAGATAATGCTACATTGATGCAGAACATAATTTTAGAATATCATTTTTGTATTTCTTTTATTAGTTATGACTTATTTTACTTTCTTTATTGATTCCTTTTAAGTACTAGACTTGGTTACAAAAACTACATTATAATTTTGATATTGTTTTATGTTTTTTTTTTGTTAGAGATTATTTATGATTATATATTAACTAATGTTTATGTGAAAGTTTAATTTTAAGGAAAAATAATATCTTTATATGGGGAATAGGGTGGGGTTGGGGAAAGCATTCCCCGCATGGAGATCATTGCCCGCATGGAGATTTCCCATCCCTGCCCCACCCAAAAAAACACGGGGAGTAGGTGGGAAATGTGGGTGATTTTAGCAATGGGGTGGGGAATGGAAACAGCCTTCCAACCCCCGCCCCGCCCCGCCCCACCCCGCCCCATTGCCATCCTTATGGCTCCGTCCCTACATACAAGTAAGATTTGCTAGTATATGTATGATGTAAATTAAAGAATGCACCTAGCCATCGTTGCATTCTATTTCTCTATCATATATCTTTCATAAGAAAATAAATGTACATTGAATAATACTATTTTTACAAATTTTCTATATAAATTAAAATGATATAATATAATTTGATAAATAAATGTTCATTATAAATAATATTAATTAAGATGGATAATGAGATGATTATGCAATGATATCACATCGGTTTGTATAGATATCTTTGTATAAGTAGTTCGTAAAAGTAGCATCATTGTTATGTATTTAGGGGATGTGTTTCTTTGTATGTGAAGTTTGCAATCAACTAAATTTAAGTGGAAAAATACTTAGGAGTGTTTAATTTTTCAACTTATGTCTATTTCTCATATTGTTTTATTTTAATGGAAAACACTCAAAGATGTTTATCTTAGTGTGAAAATGTCTAATTCGGTTCTTTAAATTAACTCTCCAAACTACCTCTATATTTTAAATATTTACTATCGTGTGCAACTGTTTTTTCCTATTAATTTTGTAATGGCTTTACTATTTAAGTGTTACAACAATTTTCTTAATATTAGTTTTGAAATTATGAAACTAAATAACTACTCTTTTGCATATGTTTCGTTTTAACTTTTTTTCCGCAACATTTATACAATGAATAAAATAAAAATACAGTTTTCATGACCCTTAAATACTTTGATTTTAATTTTATCAAGTTAATAATTACAAATGATTTCATAACATATAAAATACAAAACATATTTAATACCTACTAAGGATATATATGTCATATTAAGGGTCGTTAGAATTTCAATTTTTAAAAATAAAAAACCTTAATACATCTTATGACACCTCGAAAAAAATATCACTTCGGTTTTTTAATTAAGTCCCAATTAGATTTCGTCTAAATTTCAACTTATTTAATTAGTTTAAAAAAATACCTTAATTTGTAATATGTTTTGAACTATTTTAATGCATGCCCTAGAGATTAAATTAATCTTAAACTAGTATTGTCACATTTATTTCTTATTACTACTTTTTGCTTTTTAAAACAAGTTAAAGTAACCATTCCATTGCAAATTTCTTCTATTCGGTATTGAAATTACTATATTCAGTTATATCTCCTTAATGTACAGTATTTGATTCAAGTATACAATTCTCTCTTTTGGAAAAGAAAATAGTAACACTTAATATGATAAACAAAAAACCAATATCATCAATTTATAAACTCAGGTTTTAATTTAATTTATGTTTATTAAAAATTTGATATTATTATGTCGAATCTAATTCATCATTAAATGAATTCATTGAAATTACCAAAACTACTATCCTACAAATGATGCCAGTGCGACTGAAAAAGATGAATTAAGGGTAATTTAATCAGTCTATTCCTTAACGAACATAGAATGGGTCCACTGAGTTTAAATCATTCAAACCCATACAAAACTAAAATTATTTTCTCTTGAAAAAACAAAAAAGTTTGAAGATGGAACCTTAATTAATCAGAAAAAAAAAAAAACAAGAAAAGTATTAGTCATGTAAATTCAACTTTATGGATTCTTTGTACCTTGTCGACGCCTTTTTTTAGTTGAAAAAGAAATATATACTAGAGGTTCAACCGATAAGTTACTTTATAAATGTAAATAAATTTTGTATTTAATTAATTAGTTAATTAGATTTTTCTCTAGACAAGTTTTATCAATCATAGGCACTGTTCAGTGTTTTGGTCCTTTATCGTTTTGCTTTCTCGTAATGTTCCATCATCTCTTTATTCTTTTGCCACTTTGTTCTTATATTTCTTTATTGTATCCATATTAGGTCGTCTTCTTGATGGGAAAAAGTCCCAAAGTAATCAATAATTTCTGTTGCTCCAGGCTACACCACACAATATAATTCATGTCCTCTATTCTAGTTAAATTTTTATTGCCACGATCGATTGAATATATTTCTTCATAAAAATTGGCTTTTCTCGTTAATGTAGTGCCATTGTTAAGTTGACTCGCAATAATTCTTGAATGGAAAACCCTCCGCCACATCCCGCCTCCCCAACGCCGATTTCAGTTAATATATTTTTCGTTATTCCTTTTCTCTTCTCTTTATTAATTCTGGTTTCATGCCTTGGAATCGAAGGATTTCTTGTTTTTAAGCTTCTTTTAACCACTAAAATTATTAGGGCTTGTTTATTATTGTTCAGTTTAAAGTCTAACTTTAACTTATTGGAAACTATTGAGAAAATTTGAGTCTTTCGTTTTCTTGACTTAATGAATCAGAATTATTTTCATATATTTCATATAAATCTAAAAATCTAAAACCTTTTTTCTATGTTCTATTAATTGTCTTTCTTCTTTTTATCGAAAGACCAATCCTTTGCAAAGTTCTTTTTAAAAGAGTGTATGATTGAATAATGCATAGACATGCAAGAGTACACAAAGATGAAAGGAAATTTTGCATGGGAATGGATGTGACTCCTGGGAATGATTGTGACTCATAGGAATGGATGTGATTGTTGTGAAAGACATATCACTTAGATTTGAATTAGTAATAATTTATCAATGGTTGCATCCTTTCGAAGTCTATAAATAAGACTTTTTACATTGTCCATATTACTGGTTGCCTTAAGTGTATAAATTGGGTAATCTCTTGCATGAATCCAACAACCTAACAGCAATGTTTGATTATTTCATTTTCCAATAGTGGCAGCAGAACTAGGTTGCACATGATTTGGATTCAATATCAAGTAATTTGCCTAAATACACTTTTGTCATATAATTCAGGTTTAAGGCATTTTGGATTGTCTGCGGCATCAAAATTTTGTTTTGAGGACTTAAAATTCAAATTTGGAAGTAGTTGGCGTCATTTCTTATTGATTTTTGGAGTGTTCATCTTTATGTTGTTAATTGATTTGAGATCATGAGAAATAAATTCTAAATCAAAAATGTTTACGTCGATAAACTTAACCATGTTAACTTTTCAAATTTGGAATTATAGGATCTCATACTTATTAATACATGAGATATATCTATTAAAATCTATCAATAATTATTGTCATGGTAAGCATGAACCTTTTAATGCATATTATAATTAGAGTGGGATGTTATTAATAGAGTGGGATTGCTAAAGAAATGCAACTAGACTCTTATGGACATAGTAAGATCCATATTAGCACATCTTGATATATCTCTATTACTTTGGGGTAAGGTTCTCTCTGTAACTAACTCTATTTTAGATAGAGTTGCCACAAAGGCAAAATCACAAACCTCAAAGGGACTTTGAATTGGCACGAACATAACTTTTCCAAGTTGTGAATTTAGGGTTGTAAAACTTATGTATTTATTCCTATGAAGTTAAAATTCACTACTTGAGATTGGCTATTCCTTGGTATTGTAATAGTTGGAGTGGGTAGCGTTTCCATCATCCTAATAATGGTTTGATTGAAATAAGTTATATTACATTTTATAACCACTTAAAACTTCTAGCCCTACTGTAATTAGTGGAAGTAAAAGATAAATGTTAACATATTTCTCATAAGTTACTATTTTGTCTTCAATTTTGAGGATGTAAGTCAACTAAGAAAAGATCCTAAAACTTTTCCTATGTCATGGGTCTATTGTTCTACTATCATGACTCAACTACATTCTAAAGAGTGAGGAAAAAGACATGATCAGATAAGTTAGAATCCACTGAGCAATATTAAGTTTGGAAATTAGTTTGATTTAAGATTTTTTAAGAAATTAAAGGTAGATGAGAGCCTCGATAAATCTAAGGCTAGTAGGAGTTCCAAAAATATACCAATCAAATCTAAATAATGTATATTAGCAAGTAGTTAATGGTTAAAAGGACTATGAGATATCTTAAAAACACTAAATGTGATTTAGACAATCATAACTTGTTTTGTGGAATTATTATTTCTTAGTTAAGAAAGAAAAAAGATTCGTGCACAATTTTAAGTAAATATTACCAAACAAGGTAGTCAATGTGTTTTTCGTTAACAAGTCCACCATATTCTCAGTTAAAAGTGGTAGCAAATAGCTCTAAGGGAAAACAAGATGACATAAGTTATCATTATATATAAGATATAATAGAGAGGATAGAAATTAAAGTCGATTATATACCCTTTGGTAGGGATGACAAAAGTACCCAGTGTTGGGATCCTAGACATAAAATTGAACAATTCAGGGTAGCGGAGAGGGCTCCGGGATGATGATCAGTAATTGCATGTATTAATCAAATTTTTTCTACTCTTTGCATCACTTTGGCTCCCAGATGTTACTGAGAATCAATTTGAACAAGACGTCTGGATGTCTGCTACCTTAACTGAACTAACCACAAAGTAGTTCTACAAGAGAAATCAAAAGGAATTAGACCAAACAATAAGAGAGGGAAAAAATGCAAAAACTCCAGTGCTTTAATGGTGTTTGCATTTTTTCTTATGTGTATATTTGTAGGGTGGCACAAAACCCTATATGATCATTTTAAGTATTATGCAAACAATAGGCTCTCTTTTAATTTGTCTTGTCTTAAAACCCCTGATGACATAGGGTAGCTATACTTAATAAATTAAGATTTTAATTATGTTTAAAACCCTAATTAGGTTTTCAAGGTTTTCATTAGTTGGGTCTAACCCATGTGTTAGCCCTAATTGATTAACTCTTGATCAACACTTATGTCTTTAATTAATCCATATTAACTAAATACATAACCCAACAAATATATCCAGCCTACTTGGTCTAATTTACTGCCTAGGCTTTATTGAATAATAAAGCTAATTAAAATCTCACGTCCAATCCCAGTTCAGATAATTACATTAGTTACCCAAGGGACCTTTATGAGGAATGATATAATTATAATAATACTGAATAGGTGACACATCCAAAAATAGAATTAGCTCCCAAGTATAGAAGTATCGAAGTAATAAACTCGGTCTTACCGGGCCGATCCACGAGGAAGAAGATTTAGCGATACAAACTAAAGGAGGAGCAAATATAGTATGAATAATTCAAATAAATGACAAGATAATATCAATAAATATAAGTGAAGATGGTAGGCGGCACTACCGACCATTCAAATGTAAAACAAAAACAAAAGGTGGTAAAACCTACCATAGCAAATGAAAGAACAAGTTCATAAGCAGTAAATAAGAATACTGAAAATACACAAATAGGAGAAATTGACACGATAATAATGAAAGTTACGGTTAGGGGATCCGCCATTGATATATCAAATAAGAATAGACAACCCAGTTATAACTCAATTGGAATCCACACATCAAGGAGGTTCCAATAAGAAGATATGTCATTTAAGCTCATTTTAGTTATATGAATTATATTTGTTTCGTTACCAATATTTATACCACTTCTTGTAAATAGGTTTAAGCATCCAATGTATCAATCACCATATGTCTACAATAAATCAAGGTTTCTAACTAGACTTGTGTCGGTAAGAAAGAACCATACGACATCTAGAAAGGATCCAAGTATTTGATGTGCTAAGGATTATCTACAATGGATCAAGACCTCCATTTTACGAGTAGTGTCAAGATTGATTAAGAAAATAAATATAAATCATATAAAATAAACAACACAAGATTATGATTATTAAACACATGTGAAGGGTTAGAAAATCCTTATTCTCATATCAAGGGTTTCACCCTTTCACTTTAGCAAAAGAGAATTTAGCAAGACATTATGAAAAAAAGAAAACAAATTGCAAGAAAAAGAAAATTTATTAATAACATTAAGAGAACAAGACACAAGAGAGAAAAACACAATAATAAGAGATCCTACCCAAAGCCAAGATGCCCTAATGGGTCACAATGCACCTTTATTTATAGATACATTCAGAGGCAAACTTATCAAATTACAAATGGACAATTGTAAAATATCTTATTAACAATTTGGATCATCATGTGCACCAAATTTGACCACCGATTTTGACATTAAATTATGTAGAATTTTTATCACATGTCTTCATTTAATTGTAGATATTTCTGTCAGCTTTCTAGAACATCTTGATTCATATGATTTGGATATGTATATCAAGAGATAGGATCAAAATACGGAGGCATGGTCAGGCTGGACTAAAACTACAGATGGTTTTATTTCAAGCCCATTTTTGGTCTACTAAGAGCCCAAATTTTATGATGCTTATGACATATGATCTTGTAGATAATTTAATTAGCTTTCCAACAAATCAAGATTTGCACCATTCTGATCTATAAATAGAAAGTTATGCCCATTTTATCTAACATGCAACAAAAACCAAAATTAAGATAAGGTTAATTCAAGAGATGCAAGGACCACAAATATGCTTAAGTTGATAAATTTAATGACACTATTAATGCAATATGATGAATTAAGCTTTTATTAAGTATGCATATTTACGTGTTCATCAATAGAAGATTGAGAAACAGAACCATATGATTTGATTCATTCTCAATAGCCATGAGATGGTGAAATCAGTAAACATGCTACTCTTAGGAAGTAGTGCTAAAGCTTATCGGTTCGAGTCCGAGTGGAAGAAAATATTTAATTACAAGCTCCAATGGACTTAACCCACTACCTTTTTATCTCATAAATGTAGTGGTCCTGATCGATCAACTTTGGCATATTCTACTATAATCCCAGAGTTACACTCTTGAATTAATACTCTTTTCTATCATAAAGCTTAATAATTTAATCAAATAAAATCATTAAAAACCCATCCATTGAGCAAGAGATTTATATAAATATCCTCATAGAATACTAATAATTGGAGCTAGATATAAATTATCATTTTACCCCTTGAATCACATCTTTGTCTTTGACACAAATTTTACACCATTTGAATGATTTAAGATTTAATAAAATTAAATCTTAATTTAATGAACCTTCTTCATTAAATACTTGACCAAGATCCATCATTCAAAACATTGTAAAACCCTCAAGGTGAAGTTCCTTAAACCTTTTATAGTCATGAATTTTATATCTATGATATAATATTCTCTAGGATACTAATCTTACAACACTACAAGAAACTTTTAAATATTTGACACATAAGTTTTTAAATATTTGAGGGTTTTTTAAAATTCAGTCAAATATGATATAGTAAGAAAAAGTCAACCCGTGTTGTAGAAATATTTGACACCATTTTAATAAAATATAATTACATATTTGCCACTACATATAAATAGCCAAATATATCTCATTTCCCCAATTTCCTCTTTTTGTTTCGTCGTTCCCGCTTGGATTTTGCCCTAGCCCGCGCTCTGTCGGCTTCATTCCCTCGCTGATTTGGTTGAAATCACTCATCCCTCCCTTACCATCACTCAGTCCGTTTTGCTCCCTACCTTAATACCTCGATCCCTTGCTCCAATCGTTGTCACTTCGGCGCACATCACTCAGTCGTCTTCGATTTGTTTCTCACGCACGATCAAGGTGAATCGTCAATTGATCTCACTGGGTAAGTTAGTTTCTCTCCTCTGGTCATTGTGTATCCGCTTCATTCCCTCACTGATTTGGTTGAAATCACTCATCCCTCTCCTTGCTCTGTTTTTTATTTGTTTCCTCCCTCACGATCACTCAGGCCATTTCGCTCGCTACATCACTGCCTCGATCCCTTCTCCAACCGTTGTCACTTTGTCGCATATCACTCAATCCTCTTCGATTTGTTTCTCATGCACGATGGAGGTGAATCGCTGATTGATCTCACTGCGTAAGATATCTTCATTGTTGAATTAATTACTTGTTTTGTGTGTTTTGACTACACTGTTGGCAGCCGACTGGTGGAAATGGTGCTATATGTGGCTAGACCTGCTACTTGCAAGCTTGGAAAAATACCAAACTCAGATCTATATAGGGACGTAGAGCAATATCCTGGTGAAACAGTATTTCCAGGGGTCCTAGTTTTACAGCTCGGTTCCCCTATGTACTTTGCAAACAGTAATTACATAAGAGAAAGGTATCCCTTTTTTTTTCTTTTTTCTTTTTTTTTCCAATCTTAATGTCAGAATAAATGGCCAGAGGATAATTTAATTGTTCTTTGTTAAAACATTGAGTAGGATTTTGAGGTGGATTCGACAGGAAGAGGCATCATGCTCGAATACTGTTGAACATTTGATACTGGATTTGTCAGGTAGGATTTGATTAATTACTTAAACTGTAACCAAATCTTGCAAAGTTATATATACACAGTGATGATTTCAGTCTTCAGATGGAATAGATATTACAGCATAGAAGACGTTTTGCCATCTATGTATTTACTTGATTTTGCTTAAAAGGGTTTCCTCAGGTAGACCTGATTCCCTTTAATTACTTGATGGTTCTGCAGGAGTTTCAGCCATAGATATGACAGGAATTTCAGGACTCTCAGAAACAAACAGAATTCTAAAAGCAAAAAACATTATGTTATACACCACATTGTTCCTCTCATACTGAGTGCATTCTCCTTTAAATGCAACAGAATCTGATTTCAGCATAATTGTTATAGTTTAAGATTGTACTCATATTCTATTACCAAGCATTGTGGTGTTTCTATGTTTGCTACTGGTATCCAGAACCTGCTGTCTACTGCAATTGTTTTGCAGAGGTGTGGTGTTAAAATGTTGGAAGTTTAACTGCTGGAGAGTTATGGGAATGTTGCAGAAAATGCTGTTGCAGCCTCGCAAAGGCTATGTTTTGCTAGGACTAAGCCAGATTTTGCAGTTTTTCTTTTCAAATGATAAGCTGCTGATCTTTCTTTTTCTTAATTAAGACCAAGTTCCTTTTCCTCGCCTTCCTACTGCAAGTCTTTCAGAAGTGTGAAGCTGCAGGTTGGTTTGCTCTTCTACATGTTATCATGCAATGGGTGGGGAAACCAAAAAAAAAATCAAAAACAAAATTCGTGCTGGAATCCTAGTTTCATAACAGTCCATTTTTTTTTTTTGAAAAATAACATTTTGGATTCTATATTGTGACATAGGACAATAATTCTGGAAAACTGAAAATTTTCCTTAGAAGTCCTATATTGTCTAGTTATCCAATTTCATTTGATGTTAGGATTACTATTATAACATGGAACAATCCTCTTCCAGATAAGGAAAAATACTTTCACAATGTTCTTTCTCTATTAGCTTTGGGTAGATATCAAAGTTTTCTCAAAATCCAGCTTCTTTTTGGCAAATGATGGTAATGACGTTGGTGTGCTCTGACTGCTTGAGCTTCTTTCAGTGGATTGGAGGATTTCGGTCATCAGAGCTTTTAAATGTAACACCTTGTTTATTATTTCTTTAGTTTGAAAAATGCTTATATTATCTTTGATTTATGGGCATGATTTGGAAAAGTGGTCCGTGTGCAGCTTATTTATGCCCTCAGGGGACTATGAGAACTGGTTTTGATTAAGCCTGTATCTTTGACCTGTTAGGTGTTGATGAATTTTACCACTTCTTACAGGATGATTGTAGTTCTAAGTGGTTTATGGCTGTCTGATTTTTTTGACTGTTGAAGGTGGACGTAGAAACAGAATATTAAAATATGCTACAGAATATAAAATTGTAATGAATTTCTTCATGAAATTTATGGACTTGCTAATTTTTCTTATTACATCGCTCTTTGACCGTCATTGTTATCACATGCTGCATTCCATGTCGGGTAATGTCCTCACCGAGTTGTTTCATGCTGAGACCAGTGACTTTGATGTCACAATTCACATAGTATTTCTCTCAATCATCAATAATAGACCCACTTCTTTGATAATGATTTTTTGAAATGATTGTGAAACTACTGATTTGTTTTTGCAGATTCTCCTTCCACAAGTTGAGCCCTTGACAGATCAGCAACTTCAATGTGTCAGTAACCTTCAGCAATAGATAAACTCCAGCAAACACTTTCCCAGAGTATAGTGGCTGATCAATTGAGTGGAGGAAACTACCATACTCAGATGGCAGCTGCAGTAGAGAAGTTGGAAGCACTAGAGAGCTTTGTGAACCAGGTAATATCTCGGTTGTAGAAAAATTCATCAATTTCTTTTGTCTTTCTTATAAATTTTTTATTGCATTTGACTATAAAGATGATAGCCTTTGAGTTTTTGACAACAACATTAGTTTGTCATTTTGGTTTTCTGAGTCTTTCTTCAATGTTTTCATCTATTATGTTCTGATTCTTCATTGTTGCTGTGATATGTGGTTGCTAGGCTACAATTTTAACAAACTTTTTCATATTTTCTCTCTTTGCTGAAGGTTTCTTTTCATATTTGCATTCAAGTTTTCTATTTCTTAGTTCTCAAGTAGTCTGATTTTTGCATAGGCTTTAGAGCTTTTTTTTTTAATCATTACAACGTCAATTTAGTTTGTTCGGCTCCCACTTTTTTCTTGTAATACTTTTTTTTGGCGGGTGTGCTTTGATTTTTCATATATGGTGCTCATTTCGGTAGACCAATGATCTTTTTGTGGGTTGAATGTAGATTGCATTCTTGAAGAATTGGGGCTGGTGAGTTGTCTACTCTTAAAGTTTGGTTGTTTCAATTTTTTTTTTGGTTAATCTCATTTTCATCAATTTCTTTTGTGTTTCTTATAAATTTTTTATTGCATTTGACTGTAAAGATGATAGCTTTTGAGTTTTTGACAACAACATTAGTTTGTCATTTTGGTTGTCTGAGTCTTTCTTCAATGTTTTCATTTATTATGTTCTGATTCTTCATTGTTGCTGTGATATGTGGTTGCTGGGCTACAATTTTAACAAACTTTTTCATATTTTCTCTCTTTGCTGAAGGTTTCTTTTCATATTTGAAGAGTTAACAATGTTAAGAGGATCTCATGCTGGGTCTAGTTCTCTTGATACAATACTATTGGTATGTAATCTACTTGATTGTACCCTTTATGCTGTTGCTTTTCTTTGCATCAATGCTTTTCATTTACAATATGGTTTTGTATAGGTTTTCCACTGATTTTTTTTTCAGTTTTTAATTTTTCATTTTGCTTTATTCTGTTGAAAGATCAGCATGGCTTCCCTCAAAATCCCTATGCAGATGAACATATTGAATCAACTGACAATATGCTGAGACCCACTCATGACAATAGTCCTGTAGAGATGAAAAATTTAATGCTCAATAGTCAGATGCAGTGACCATTCAGAGGGCCCATCCAGAGGGTTTCTCATTCAATCCCAACGGGTTGGCGTTTTTTATTTCACTTTTATATATATTTTTTTTAATTTTAGTTTTTTAATTGAAGAAAGTTTGTGTATGGTACTTATCTATCAACTGTTCTCAACTTTGATATGGGTTTTACAAATTTCGAGAAAATTTGTTTAAGATGTTTAGAGTCCTTATTTCATTGTTATGAGCTTGTTTTTCCCATGGTATTCAAATAAATTGTAGCTGTGGATTGGTTTTTTGTTTTTCCATTGTTCTTTTAGTCCAGCCTGGATGCGACTGGGCAGGGAGACTGAAGTAACCGCATGAAATGTACCAAAATAATAATACAAAATCCATTAAACTTATTTTGTATGTGTGCATAGCATGAGTTAAACTAATGAGGTTCCAACTGAAATGCAGATAGGCTAATTGGCCAGGTTACCAGTTCACCTAACTGACTTGTTGGGCTAGTCCTGTTATAATTATTATCTCCTTGGTTTGTTCATATTTTTATTTCTAAATTGGGTTTCTAATCATATTTATTACTGCTGCAACAAGTAGTTGACTGTAATCCATTATTATTGTTTCTGCTAAATTCTGGGCTATTATTTTTTTATTGTGTTAAATTAAGGTGTTGAGAGAGATGGATTATTGATAGGAATCGTGAGCAAAAGAGAAATGGAAAAGAAGAAAGAAGAGAAGGTGATGGATGAGAAAGAAGAGTTTGATGACGGGGATGATGGATGCTGGTGGTGGTTGGTGGAGAAAGGCATCGGAGCTTCATGTTTGTGTATTGCTCTGTTTGCGTTACTAATTCGAGTTGCTGTGTCACTCCATCCTTACTCTGGAGCTGGTAATCCTCCCAAGTATGGGGATTATAAAGCACAGAGGCACTGGATGGAGATCACTACCAATCTTCCAGTTATAGAATCTTCCAGTTATAGACTGGTACCGTAACAATACTGTCAATGATCTTAGTTACTGTGGTCTTGACTATCCTCCCCTCACTGCCTACCAGAGTTACATTTATGGCCTTTTTCTTAGATTTTTTGATCCAGACTCTGTTGCCCTCTTTTCTTCTCGTGGTTATGAAACCTATATCGGGTTCGTATCATTACACTTTTTTTATGATCACCCTTCAGTTACTGATTTTTAAATTTTCTTTCACTTTCTAATTTATGTCTGTTTTTCTTAGCAGAAAACTGCTGATGAGATGGATAGTTCTATCCTCTGATGCTTTGATATTCTTTCCTGCTGTTTTTTATTTTGTTTTCGCGTACTACACTAATCACAAAAACATCCGAAAAAGTGACATAGGGTGGCACATTGCAATTCTTCTAATCAATCTGTGTCTGATATTAATCGACCATGGTCATTTTCAGGTATTAAAGATCTTTTGCTTAGTTGCTTGTTGCTTGTTCCTTTTGTTTACTGTTTATTCTGAATTGTCAATAAATACCATTTCTAATTATTTATGGTTCTCAATCAGTACAACTGCATCAGCTTGGGCCTTACCGTGGGTGCTATTGCTGGTATCTTTGCTCAGAAGGATCTTCTAGCTAGTTTCCTGTTCACTCTTGCTCTCAACCATAAAAAGGTGCTTTCTCCATGTTACTCTCGCTTTGCGTTATAGCTTTTCAATTATCTTTCTAAGCTTTTGCACTTATCCCAAATAATAGCAAATTTTACCTGTTATAACCATAGGTAGTTCAAATATGCTTAAAACCCTCCAATTTGTAGACCTTTGCTGTGCCAAATTATCAGTTGGGTTTTATATAGGTTTTTTTTTAAATCTTTTTTATTTTTATAATTTTAGTAATTAACTGATTCATGTTCATACAATATTTGTCTTCATACTATCTCTCTAGTCCATTAATTTCTTATCATGTACTTAAGGTGATGATTCATGTGATAGGTGGATAAAATGTCTATTGAATGCCTGTGATTATGGAATTGGTTATTGGTGTCAAGCAACAGAGGTTTGATGAAATCTGCTGATCTTTAGCAAAAATAGTATACATGTGGGGTCGTCTTGGGACATTTCTTAGGTTTAAATCTTATCAATAGTTTTGTATAATAAAAATTGCTCTGATGACCGATTGAATCTGAAATCTTGGCGCACATTTGATTCGGTATTACTTTTATTCCACTTAAAAATGGTTGAGGCATTGTTTGCAACCATTGAAGTTTAGAGTATTGAATTCTATCATGATTGGATTTCTGCATAGGAGCTTAGTTTCATTCAACCTTATATAGAAGTGCCAACTGTTAGCCTACAGAACCATGCAAGAAGAACTGCCATCAAATTCAAACTCACATGATATCTTTACATTTCTATCCTTTCTTTATCCATGTTTATGTAGTTAATTTTCATATTTAATCCCTTTCATCTGCAAACTGAATACTTTGGACTCTTATAAGTTGTGCGTTTCATTACAGTCAAGTGTTTTTAATATATTGCAGAATAATGTTTGTTCATAAGGCTTTCCATGAAACTGTTGTAGTGAATTAAATCTATGACATGGTTTTGGAACTAAAGTTGAAGAAAAATGTTCTACCACTATTGAGTTGTAAAGATGAAATAAATCAGCAATATTAGCTACTACTTTGTGTGTGAAATCCTTAGAAGCGAATAGAGAGGAAGCAACACAGAAAAGAAGTTTAGTGTGATCTTGTTTTCATCTTCACTGGAGTTGTCCAAGGGTGTCTGCAAACATAAGCTTTTCTTACAACATATGTTTATGCAAGGTTTTTTAGCATATTGAATGAATTTTAACGTAGTTGAATTTATTTTAGTGGAAGAAGTATTTAAGCCACTTCAAGATAAGACTAATATCTCAAGTTTGTGTACAATTGTTTGGTTGCAATGCTTTATTGCATTTCTGCACATCTATAGAGCTATGCTTGCATACATGCTGTATTAAACAGATGTGAAACTAACTTGTAGGATGGCTGAGAAGAAACACCAAACACTTTGTTGGTTTTCTTGTATCTATTAGCTGGCAATCTCCATTTGTAATCCATTTCTCTAGCTTATCTGTAGGTGGAATTTTATATAAATAAGTAGCATGATTTTTTTAATATATAATTTTTTTTGGTGTGTTTTCTGTTTATTTTAGTATTTTATTAACAAGCTATTCAGAGAGTACGTGGATGACATTTAATTGTTAGATGTTATTGTTGTGCAGATGAGTGCATATTATGCACCTGCTTTTTTCAGCCATCTCTTGGGTAAATGCCTAAGACGTAAGAATCCTCTTCTAGAGGTCATAAAACTGGGCATGGTGGTCTTAAGAACGTTCGCCATTGTTTGGTGGCCGTATCTTCATTCAGCAGATGCCTTTTTTGGGGTAAACAGCATCAAAATATTCTCTTTTGTTTATTGCACAATTTGTTGGTCTGACAGAAATCTTAGTTAATAGTATAGTTCTTGTTTTTCTGGCTTAGAGATGTGAATAATGGCCTTAGCTTCTCATATTTCAAAAACTAACATTCTTACTCGGACTTAATAGTTTAAAAGCATAGTATCAGATTTAGTTATATTCTGAATATCTTGCTATAAATTAGCCCAGCACTACAAGAAATTTTGACATATTTGACATATAAGATTTATTTTATTTGAGGGTTTTTTAAAAATAAGTCAAATATGGTGTAGCACGACAAAGTCAACCCGCTTTTTACACTTATTTGACACCAGTTTAATATAACTAAATTACATAATTGCCACTTTATATAAATACAGCCCAAAATGTCTCATTCCCGATTTCCCTCTTTCTCTTCGCTGCTCCCGCTCTCCATTTCAACCTTCTGTACTTAGAACATCTTTCTGCCCTAGCCTCTCTCAAGTCCATCCTCTTATCTCGACTACTTTGACAATCACTACACCAAGCACTGCCACTGTACCATCCCCATCACCCCTACCCATATCGTCGCCTCACTTTCGTCTACCTGATGCATGTCAAAACCCTCGACAATGACTTCTCCTCTAGAGACGATAACTTTGACGATTTCTTCTTCAAACCTTCTCCTGAAAGGAGCAGCGAAATTCTCTGTTTAGGATGGATTTCAATATCCACTTCGGCAACACTTCGGTAATTCTCTCAAATTTTGATCCCAATTTACTATTTTCAAAAATAATTGTTGATAATGGAATTGAAATTTCTGAAATCATTCAGTATGGTGTTAATTTAACACCACTTTTCGTGGCTGCTCACTCCAGTAATTTAGAGATTGCCAGCAAGCTTTTGGTAATTAATTAATTTATTTATTATGAGCTCTCCTATGCTATTGATATTTACTAGTTAAATTTTTATGTTTTTGTTATGTTACTATGCTATTGAGACTGTGGACTAGTAAAATTCTAATCACGACCATTCTTTTGCTTGTTCATTTCTTTTCATCTACATCATCTTATTACTTTCTCCTTCTTTGTGTAAAGATTAATTTATCCTTTTATTTTTGTAACTCTTTTTTCGTGGTTAGAAATTTTAGTTTTGCTATTCATATGTGAATCTGATGGAAGAGTTTTGATGGATTTATTGTTAATCATGAAATGGTGATCCTACTACATGTGCTATTTTTCAGTTAGCCTTTATAGGAGAACTTGAAGCCTAATACGGTAATGATTTCTTTAGTATTTGATTGATTTTCTGTGTTTCTTACTTTAAATTTTTTTTGGAAAAAATTATTGTTCATTAAACCCATCACTTTGTTCTGTGCAAACAATAGCTTGCGTGTGCTGAGCACTAGTATAATAAAACAATAGCTTTGTTTCCTGAGTCAAAAGAACTAGATTTTGTTGTTTGAAATTTCAATTCACTAATTATGCAAATAGCCAGATGGTGAAGCGTGTTGTTTCTCGAGAATCCATTAAAGATTCGAACTTCATCGCTTGCCCTTTATGTTGCTTCAATTCATTCTATGACAACTTTGTATTCAAACATTTTTGGCTTTGGAAAAGTATGGTTCTGGTCTTCTGTTTTGTACACTTTTGAGGAAAGTTTGAATTTTATGCAGATTTGGAGTGCAAATGAGTTGTGTAGATGGATGAGTTGTATGGAAGAAAACAGCTTCTGCAGCAAAAGAACAGTTTGGTGATGTCCACATAAGACTGATGTAAAAAAACTATAAAGCAGTACCTCAATGGTGGTTCCAGGTCATAGTAATAGTGAGCTTTGCTCTTTCCCTATGCTTGTGAAGGATTTGGTAAGCAGCTTCAACTTCCATGGTGGGGACTTATACTCGCTCTTGCCATGGCATTCTTTTTCACACTACCTGTTAGAGTGATTCAAGCCACAATGAACTGGGTATGTCCGAGCCCAAACATATATTTTTTCTGTATCCAACAAGAAAATTTCAATAACAGAATAAACAAACTACATAGGGTTATGATCTATTTTGCATAAATTTATCCCATTTTATGCATGAATGAGTTAAGAACTAAAAATCTATTTTGATAAAATTTGCAAAACTGCAGCAAACAGGGTTAAACGTGATTACAGAATTGGTCATCGGATACATGTATCCTGGTAGGCCTCTTGCTAATGTGACTTTCAAAACTTATGGATATATTAGCATGGCACAAGCCCTCAGTTTTCTTAGTGACATCAAACTAGGCCACTA
Organism: Boswellia sacra; assembly: GCA_013180625.2. NCBI lineage: Eukaryota > Viridiplantae > Streptophyta > Magnoliopsida > Sapindales > Burseraceae > Boswellia > Boswellia sacra. The sequence continues at coordinate 71,876 of SNVD02009548.1, read as the reverse complement.
CATGAAAGTCCCTCCCAGATCCATGTTCATTGTTCAGGTAATTGGATATTTTACAATCAGTCAACAAGTGAATCATAACTTCTATTCTCTAACTTTCCACATGAATAATTTGTATAATTTTGTCAACACTTACTCGTTTGTATAATTTGAATGTTGAGATGTACATATAAGTACTGATAACAATACCAGCTTAGCTTCTAAGGTTTGTTCACTAGCGGCTTCAGCTATAAACTTAATCGTTTGCTTTGCTCTCTGTGTCAAGATGACACATAGCAATCTTCCAATTTGTATGTAACCATTTAACTTTACTCTAAGGGCTGCTTGTTTATTTCCAAAAATTAATCTTTAATAGCTAGTATGATTAAGTTAATGATACAAATTGCTGGCTGGGAGATGCTATTGGCTTTTTTAAACTTCTCACTCCTTTCGTCCTTTTGCTTTACGGATCTAAATTTTATTCAATTTATTACCTTATCTGTTGCAGAGAAATGGTCATGTGTCATCTGATGTTGTAGCTGATAGAAAGGGTGACACCTCTGAAGCCCTCTCACTGGCTTTGCAAGAGAAGGTTTTCTGTACTTATAATTATCCACTCTATTTGGATTTACTTATAATCCTACCGTTTTATCTGTTTTACTTGAGGATACTATATGTGCAAGTGGTATCTTGTAGTATATACTACTATTTTTTCATGCTATGGTTTCTTTGCCAGGTTGCTGCATTATTGCTCTTATCACAGCAGGAAGAAAGACATCTACTGGAAAGAATGTGGGAGACATCACTTTCATTTTTCTGTATGCTGCACTTTTGCTCTTAGTCTAATTTCTAATTCTCTATATTGACAAAAGATAACCTCTTCAAGATGGAAATCTCACGTGTTATTGTCTTCTTATGTACTTTAGAATCTCATCAGTAGCTTTTCAAAAGAACAGTCATTTTATTAACTAGATATATCAAATTTGAAGGATAACCATAATTTTGATTGCTCTTAGTGTCTGGATTAGAACTATGTCAACTAATAGTCAAAAGCTTGTTATATTATACAAGCTTTTTCATTTTCATATGATATGTCTTGCAGTGTAGATAGGAAGTACTTATTGCTTCTCAGTTCAAGATAATGACTAGTTAAAATTAAATAACAAACTATTTTAGTAACCATGGTAGAAAGGGTAACTGAATTCTAAAATTTTGCTGCATGTGCAAGTATTTCCCAAAACCAAGAGCAATTCTTGGCTAGAGCTTTACGTACATCTTGTTTGGAAAGTAATTCTGTTCCTCTCTTAGCTTGTGAAAAAGGTTTCCTTATATTTCTGCTCTGCTTGCTTTGCTATGCTGGACCTCTTTTTGGAATTATTTTTAAGATGTGATTTGATCTGTTTAAAACACAATGACAAAAGATTTCTGATAAAAGTTAATGTTCAGAATCAACTTTTTCTGTAGAGATGGTGGAGTTGTAGAATAATTTTGGTCATTACTTAAGTTCACATTTGACTGAGTTTTCTCTGTATATTTGTTTTCATTATAGTGTGTTTTGTTGGCTTCAGTAGCAAATATACTACTGCTTAAGTACGCTTACACATGTTTCTGGTTTGTGCAGATATATCTTTAAGTGCTAGAAACATCTTGGAAGATCCTGAGCTTAAAAATGCTGTAAAAGCATTCAGGTGAGCTAGTGATTCAGAGGATTTAACTCCTAATGCTAATTATGGCTTTGAAATTGAACTAGTTTGACTTGAATAACCAACAATTTGTACTTGTTCGTTAAATCTGTAAGTTTTTATGCACTATCTCATCTTCTTAGGAACACGCTGATCGATGAATCTTATATTTTGCTTTTTTCACATTTAAACTATGCCTATCTTTAACTAATAATGCTTCAATGGCCATTAACTATGCAGCTGATTGCCGTAGAAATTGAAGAGTACATAAAGCTACTCCAGTTATATGAGCTTTTTCACATTTAAAATCTTGTTTATCAAAAGAAGAAAAGTTACATATTTTGAATCTTGTGCTCTGACTAATTTATTTAATGTTGATTTCTCTCATTCAAAACTTCACAAATTTTGGCCACGGGTTTGCCATCTTCTCTCCGCTGTTATATTTGCTTTCTATGATCACCTGATCTTTCTTTCTTGCAGGTTCAGACAGATTATTTATCAGCACTTAGTGGCAGTTCAGCACCTTTATCATCTTCCCATAACAGTGGATCTGCCAGGCCTCCACTTCCTCCAACACCAGCTCCATTTTCATCTAGCCCTTATAATTTATCATCTTTGGAAACTTCAATTTCAATGTCCATATACAATCAGACAAATGTTGGAACAACTAAGCTTCCCCAGGCCCAGATAGATAGTGTTTCTGCATCAGCCGCTGGACTAGCAACTTATCCACCACCTCCCCTCATGCCACCCTTAGTCTTCAATAGGCCAGCATCAATCCCTGTAACTCTTTATGGAAGCACACCAACTCAGCAGCAAGGCGAAAACCAACCAAATATTATGCAGAATCTCTCTATTTCTTAGCCTTCCATTCAGTCAATGCATTCCCTTGCTTAATTGCAGCTTTTGCAGCCACCAGAGGTTCCACGTCCTCAGCAACCACCTCAGCATCTTAGACCACCAATGCAAGCTTCACAACAGTTGGAACAAGGCATGTCTCTGCAGAGCCCTGTGCAAATGCAAGTCCATCCACTACAAGTGTTATAGCCACCACAAGTTTCTCCAGTTCATACTTATTATCAATCCCAACAGCAAGACTTTTCACCAGCACAGCAGCAACTGCAAGTTGAACGTGCTCCATCCCAAGTTCTACATCCCCAAGGGGATTTTGCAACCCGGCAGCAACAAGATTCAGGATTGTCATTACATGAGTATTTCAAGTCCCTAGAAGCTATTCAGGTATTTTTTTCCCATCAACTATTGCTAAAGATTTCATAAATTCATTTTTTCTTCTTTATTGAATTTGTTGAATATTTTTTGTAGACTTTACGTGTACTCTTCCTGATTGTTTTGTCATGGTTTTTTTTTTTCCATTGCAGTCTTTGCTGAGTGACCGAGATAAACTTTGCCAGCTTTTGGAGTAGCATCCAAAATTAATGTAGATGCTTCAGGTTTCGATTACTTAAGAGAGTTTTTTTTTTTATTTTCTAGATCTTTCCCTTCTTTCAAAGTGATTGGATATATTGCTGATAGCCATAAAAATAGAGGCAAGAGAGATGATGGAACATGAAACACTAGACAGGATTTCATTTCATTTCTCTGATTTTGGTTTTTTTTGTTTGCTGTGCTGATGTTTTATAAATCTGAAAATTCACTGTTGAAAATGTTAAGGCTTAGACCAATTGCAACTGGATGTATGGAACTGCCTAAATTTAGGGATAATTTTACAGAGTCTGATCTTTAAAAATATTTATGGAAATGTTTAGTTGAAAGTATATTTTCTCTGGTTATTTTATTAGCTTCTCTATTTTCATTTTTTCTTTTTCTTAAGTTCTAGCATGGGTCACAAGTTTGAGTTATTGATTTTTATGCTCAAGGAAAATGTTCATCTGGATGTAATTTTAAATTATTTATTTATTTCCCAAAATTCCAGTTCTTGCGTATCAGTTATAAACCTCAAAGAAAAATTAGTTTTTCATTTTTGTCATACTTGACAGTGTTGAAAGGGTCAAGTATTAAAGTAATAATATTTGACTATAGCTCACATACTTGACGATCAAAAGCAATCAAATATGTTTTGTAAAGAGTCAAATATTAGCCAAAATATTTATCATACTTGACAGTATCGAATGGGTCAAGTATTAAAGTAATAATATTTGTCTGTCAAAAAGAGTCAAATATTATTCTATGTTCACATACTTGACGGTCAAAAGCAATCAAATATGGAAAAAAATTTCGTAAAACTTGACGGTTACTGCACAATACTTGACGGTTACTGCACAATACTTGACGGTTATAAGCAGTCAAATTTTGAAAAATTCGACCGTTAGGTTCATAATATTTGACGGTTACTGTCAAATATTATTAACAAAAATTTAAAAATTTTGACCGTTATTTTGTCATATTTGACGGTTAATGTCAAATATTTCTTCAATAAACCGTCAAATAAGATCTAAAATTTGAATCCAAAGGTATACAAACTTGACTGTTTTGTAAGAGTCAAATAATGCTATAGTGAATATTTGACCGTTTGACCAACGGTCAACTATTATCATATTTGACGGTGACATATATGACACGCAAAAACCGTCAAATATTATCATATTTGACGGTTAAAAACAGTCAAATATTTGCTTTTTTCTTGTAGTGCAATCCCAACTAGCCAAGGTATCGATCTTCCATTTTGAGATCTTACTTTTTATTATAGTCAAAGATCATAGCATGTATAGTAGAATTACACTATACACTCAGGATTAAGGTAGATATGCATTTAGTTACTCTATTGTGGAATTTATATTTAGTTACGGTATTTCCACCAAGTAATTGAATCCACGCTATCCAAGCTCAATGCATTCATAATGCACAAGTGTCTTTGTCCTAACTCTCTACTTTAATGGTTTGAGACTCACCATTCCCTATTGAGATAAACAACGCAACAAAATTGTCCAAACAAGTTGCCTAACTCTTTTTATAGGTTGTGAACTAAATTTAAGCTATGATAAAGTCATGTGTCTCCTATATATAATCACCTCATATAAACAGAGACTTTATCAATATATAAGCTTTAAATCTTTTAGTTATTGTTATAGTCACATTGGAAAAAATGAATAAAAAATAGGCTAATCACACAGACCCTACTAGTTTTTGGCTTAACTTCGCATGTATTCACCATATGCCATTTTATATTACGGCTTATACCTGACATTGCGAAAATTCATCATGGACCACCCTTCTATTACTTTTGACGTTAAAGACTTGTAAATAAGTTGAATTTTGAGGGTTATAATGGTCATTGTAAATTATACATAGTTAAAGACTTGTAAATAAGTTTAATGTTAAGGGTTATAATGGTCATTGTAAATTATATAAAAATCAACTAAAATTTTGTAAAAGTTAGGATTCGAACTCAAAACCAAGGGTACAAAACAATCAAATTCACTTTACCACCAAGCCAAAGAGATCATTTGATTTTAATTGGACTAAAAGTATGTTTAACCTAAATCTAAACCGAAAAAGCCCAAAGACCTAAACTGCTCTTTCTCATCCTCTCCTTCTCAACCTTACATGACCATCCAAATAACCATAAAAATCCTATCAACAACCATACACCCAGCATGAACCAACCACCAAAAGAAAATGGGAGTGGGTGATGATGATGTTGCACATAGCGTGAGAGACAATCGGTAACTTTGATTCGTTTGCTTTTTTATTCTTCACACTTCTCTCACGCGCAAAACCCAAATGTAATATGCCCTGACAACTTCTTGTTATTGCATTGATTTTGTGCCTTGTTATTCTCTTCCTTTCTCTGCCTTAAAAATTGGTCTAGTCTTTTAGTTGGCAAAAATGCCTATGTTTTAGCCTTCTAAGAGGGATGGTGCTATTAGGTTTGAGGGTAATGGTGATGGGCAAGTTCTAGATCTAGATACGACTATTAAAGATGGGTGTTTTGGGTGGTGGAGCTACTAATGAATAGGTTAGATACAGTGCCTTACTTGTGCTTTTGGGAGTTTCCATGGCTTTCATAGGTGCTGTGGATGAGAGATCAGGAAAATAGGTGGTGCACTGAAGCTGAAGATTGTGAAGTAGAGGAAATCTGGTTTGACATTTTTTTAATTCCTTAAAATAGTATTATAATAAATAAAAATTTGTGTGTATTAAACATCTTCAAGAAGTTGGTGTGGTGGTAAGGAAGTTATAACATTTTCTTAAAGGAAAAATGATGTCATCTAACAAAAAAGTTAACACTAATAGCACGATGGTCCATGATGAATTCTCACAACGTTAGGGGTAGACGGTAATATAAAATGGTAAATGGTGAATATACGTAAAATTAAGTCAAAAGCTGGGGGAGTCTGTGTGATTAGCCCAATAAAAAATACCTTTATTTATTTATATAAATGTTTATGAAATTACAAAAATATCCATACTCTTATAGCAGATTTCCAGCACTCGAGTGGCACTAGGTATACAGATCCTCGGCCCGATATTGTTGGGGAATTTCACTAAGGGCGGGAGGAGGAAGCTAGGGACAGCTCAGGGTCGAGCAAAGGATGTGGATCATGCTTCCTAGCCCAGACCCGGCCCAAAATATGCAATTAAGTTCAAATTTCAATTTTATTTTTCAACTAAATTGAGGCCTAATCAAATCAGTTATCAATAAGACTCATTTTAAATACATCCAACCTAAACTAATCTAATAGCAACCTAACAACTATAAGTGTAGTGAGCCCAACCCAACCCAATTAAACTATCAATTCAATTGTTTAAACAAAATTTCCCCAACAAAAAAGAAACCATAAATCTTTTGCAATCTTTTATTCAACATCCATTCACCTCATGCCAACACACTATAAGCACCACTGCTCCATAGCTTCCACATGAGCTAATAATCCCACTTGATATTTTTGTTCATTTGTTGGAAACTTAGAATGGGAGAGAGATCAAGGTAAAGATAAATTGAGTTCACTCCTCGTTTTGAAATAACAAAAAACACCTGAAATCAATAATTGAATCTTTGATAATTCTTGAGTTCATTACTGTAGACATTGTTGACATTGTTCGACATTATAACCTTTATTGTTTGACATTATTGTTTTGCGAAGAGAAATTGCCCAACTTTAACGACTCAATAAAGTGTGCATTATCTTTATTAGCTTTCTTCTCAACTAAATAAGTTGGCAATTTCTCTTCTAATGCCCAACCACACCGTAGTAGAAACACTCCCCTTTCGGCTACCTCTCTTCATTGGCGATTGTTTTGGTAGAAGTTGTTGCCTTCTTCTTCTTCTTGTGCTTGTCTTTTTTCCCTTCCCAAAAGGTTTAGCATAGCAAATGAGAATGAAGGTTTAACCGTGTTGACCTCTTCCATTTTTTCTTTCAGAGATGATTCAAATCTTTGCCAATCATGCATCAGGCCATGCAAAATGTAAGAACTCTGATTCAGTTCATGATCTAATTGAACTATTCAAAAGTATCAGATAAAAAGTTCAAAACCATATCTATTTTAGACTTTGCATCCATGTTAGCACCTAGGACCTCTGCCTTATTAAGACACTCAATGACATTTATCATGTGGTCTTTAATGGGTTGTCCTAGCTGTTGCCTGAGGTTTACGAATTTTTGCAAAGCCTACCTCCTTACCTAATGACATTGCTTATCAAACATCCATGAAGGTGAGTGACAATATCAACAACATTATTATTCATCTCTTTGTTAGCCTTAAGCCTATATGATAATTTTGATGATAACAATACACATTGATTAATTGAGATTTACTAACATGTTTATTTATGTGCAAGACTAAGATCATTGAAATAATTATAAAATCAAGAAGAGGCTTATTAAAATGAAGTGTTGAAGCTAAGGAGAAGACTACATGTTAAAGGCACCAAAGTTTAAGAACAAGGTTTGATTCAAGAAATATGACACATGAGTAATGTTCAATCAATTGGTCATATATATCTCTATAGATATCCAAATGATGTGATTCTTGAGCCTTTGGAAAGCTTACTCAATTTATAACATTTCATATGTTTTAAATAAATTCAAATATCAAGTGCAAGGTTGTCCAAATCATCATGAAAGTTGAAAGACAAATGAAAGCAGCTGACATGAGCACCGAATACTCTTTTGGACATATCATGAGCTACAAATATCTAAATCACTTGATTCTTATGGCATTGGAAAGCTGACCTAATGAGGAATATTTCATATGTTTTGAATAAATTCAAATTTCAAATGGAATGCTGACATAATTGACATGAAAGTTAGTGGACTGACACAAGGAAGAAAAATCAACTCACATAAGCACCGAATGGTGTTTTGGCCATATCTTAAGATAGAGATTTCCAAATTCTTTGATTCTTAATGTTTTGGAAAGCTTATTTAAATATGCAGAGCTTTATGTTTTGAAGAAATTCAAATTCTAAACGGAATGCTGACAGAATTATCATTCAATTCGGTGGACTGACACATGGAAGAAAAATCAAGTCACATGAACACCGAATGGTGTTTTGGCCATATCTTAAGCTACAGTTATCCAAATAACTTGGTTCTTGATGCGTTGAAAATCTTATTCAATTATGCAGATTTTTTGTGTCTTACAGATTTTCAAATTTCAAACGAAATATTGACAAAAATGGCAGACAAGATTACGGTTTTTATGGTGGGCAGAAAATTTGGAGATGGTGTCTTCACTTGATTAAGTTCATCTCATTTACCTATAAAAGGAGCCATTCTCCCATGCATTCAAGCAGAGCAAGAGAAGCATCTATCAAGCAAAAAACAAGAGAAATATCAAGTCTAGAGAGCTTTTATATTCTTTATCTACTCTTTGAAGAGAGTTATACTTTTGTTGTAAAAATTATCCTTATTCTTGTATTGTGGTGAGAGTGAGATATTCTTATAAAGGATAATAGTTATCCTTGAGAGAACTCTTGTTGTGTGTTATCAAGAGTTGAAGGAAGTTGCCTTGGTGAGGTTGTTCATCAAGAAGAACTCTTGGTGTGGTGTTATCAAGAGTTGAAGGAAGTTGCCTTGGTGAGGTTGTTCATCAAGAAGAACTCTTGGTGTGGTGTTATCAAGAGTTGAAGGAAGTTGCCTTGGTGAGGTTGTTCATCAAGAAGAACTCTTGGTGTGGTGTTATCAAGAGTTGAAGAAAAAGTCTTGGCGAGGTTGTTCATCAAGCAAGTTGTAAAGATTTCTACAACTTAGTGGAAAGCTTAGCTCGTGGAGCTAGGAGCCCGTGGACGTAGGCAAGGTTTGCCGAACCACGTAAATTGAGTTTGCACTCTCTCTATCCCTTTCCTCTTTATATTTACTTGCACTTGTGATTGTTCTTTATTTCATTCTCTTGATTGCATTCTATTTTCATCTTCTTCACCTTTGTTCTCAAAAAAGATTTGAATAATTTTAATCTTTCAAGAAAAGTTTTCTAAATCCGTTTTTATAAATAAAAACCCAATTCACCCCCCTCTTGGGTTGCCATACCTAGGTCAACAAGTGGTATCAGAGCAAGGTTGCTCAATTTTTTAAATCTTAATCGATTTTTGAGCTATGGTAACTTTTAATTCAACTTCATATGTTGAGGGCCTTTCTATCTCTAGACCTCCATTTTTTAATGGAAGTGATTACTCTTATTGGAAAACTAAAATGAGTATTTTCTTGAAATCTTTTGATTATGATTTGTGGTCTATTGTTTTGGAAGGACCTTTTGTTCCTACCAAAATTGAAAATGGGGAATACATGCTTAAAGAACCTAAAGAGTTTAGTGAAGATGATAAAAAGAAATTGAGTTTGAATGCTAAAGCTATGAATGTGTTATATTGTGCTCTATATAGAAATGAGTTTAATAGAATATCTACTTGTTCTACGGCACAAGAAATATGGCACATACTTGAAGTAACTCATGAAGGAACTAGTCGAGTTAAAGAATCCAAAATTAGTATGCTAGTTCATAGTTATGAGCTTTTTAAGATGAAATCGGATGAATCAATTTCTGAAATGTTTACTAGATTTACGAATATTATTAATAGTTTGAAATCTCTTGGTAAATCTTATTCTAATGTTGAAATGGTGAGAAAGATTCATAGGTGTCTACCAAAATCTTGGGAGCCAAAGGTGACGGCAATTCAAGAAGTAAAGGACCTCACCAAACTACCATTAGAAGAACTTATGGGTTCTCTCATAACTCATGAAATCATCTTGAAGGAGAATGAAGAAGAAGATTGCGAAGTAGCAAACATGTGCTTCATGGCTTTAAGTGAAGATGAGGTAAGTATTCTAAACTATGATCCTAAACTTTCATATGATGAATTACTTGAAGCATTCCAAAATTTACATGTGCAAGTTGATAAGCAAAATTCAAAAATTAATGCTTTCAAAAAGAAGTCAAAAATCATGTTATCTCAATTAGAAGAGGTGGTGGAAATAAATGAAGCTTTAGAAAATGAAAATGAAATTTTAAAGCAAAAAGATTTTGAAAGTTTGGAAAGTCAAATACATTTTTTAAAAACTGAAAATGAGATTTTAAAACAAAAGGATTTTGATAAATTAGAGAAAGAAAATGTTATTTTGAAAAAGGAAAATAATGACTTAAGAAATATTGTTGATAGTTTTACAAAAAGCACAAAAAATTTGAATTCTATGTTACAAAACCAAAGGTGTGTTTTTGATAAAAGAGGTTTAGGATATAAAACTCATAAAAATCAAAAGTATTTTAAAAATTATTTTGCTCATGCATCTTCTAAAAATAATCCTAATCATTCATGTACTTATTGTGGAAGAAAAGGACACAAAGTGCATTCTTGCTATATTAAGAGAAATCTAATTTGAAACAAATATGGGTTCCAAAAAGTACCATAACTAACCCCCAAGGACCCAAGAACTTTTGGGTACCAAAAATTTACTCCTTGAATGTTGATTGTAGAGACAAAGGAGTGGCAAACACAAGTGGTACTTATATAGTGGATGCTTAAGGCATATGACCGGAGATGCCTCCAAGTTCTCAAGATTAATTATGAAGAAATGAGGATATATGACATTCGGTGATAATGCCAAAGGAAGAGTAATCGGACATGGTGATATTGGTAACCCTTCTTCACCTATTATTAAAGATGTTTTGCTTGTTCATGGTTTGAAACATGATTTGATTAGCATTTAGTCAAATTGTGTGATAAGGGATTTTTGTTACTTTTGAGCCTAATATATGTGTGTGATTACGATGTTTAGTAACAAATAAGACATATTTTGTTGGTAAATAAGATGTGTAATATATTTATACAATTGATATTGATGTTAATGATCATGTAGAAAATTGTTTCATTGTTAATCATGATGCTTGGTTATGGCATAGAAGATTAGGTCATGCTAGCATGGACACAATTTCAAAAATTTCTAAAAATGATTTAGTTGATGGTCTTCCAAAAATAAAATTTGAAAAGGATAAGATTTGTGATGCTTGTCAATTTGGAAAACAAGTGAGAACTTCTTTTAAACAAAAGAAATTTATTTCAACAAATAAACCTCTACAATTACTTCATTTGGATTTATTTGGAACATCAAGAACTCAAAGCCTTGGTGGAAAGTATTATGTTTTTGTTATTGTGGATGATTATTCAAGATTCACTTGGGTATTATTCTTGAAAACTAAAAATGAGGTCATACAAGCTTTTTCAAAATTTGCAAAAAGAGTCTAAAATCAAAAAGGGTATTCTATTGTGTCCATTAGGAGTGATCATGGTGGTGAAGTAAACAATGTTGCATTTGAAAATCTTTGTGATGAAAATGATTTTGACATAATTTTTCCTCACCTAGAACTCCACAACAAAATGGTGTTGTTGAGAGGAAAAATAGGACTATCCAAGAAATGGCTAGGACCATGTTACTTGAAAATAATTTGCCAAAATATTTTTGGGCCGAAGCCGTTAATACCGCTGCTTTATAATCAATAGAGTCCATATTAGAGCTTTAATAAAGAAAACTCCTTATGAACTTTGGAAAGGAAGAAAACCCAACATTGGATTTTTTAAAGTTTTTGGATGTAAATGTTTTATTTTAAATACTAAGGATAACCTTGGAAAATTTGATGCAAAAGCCGATGTTGGAATTTTTGTTGGCTACTCCAACCATAGTAAAGCATATAGAGTTTTTAACAAAAAGACTCTTACTATTGAAGAATCTATGCATGTTGAATTTGATGAAACTAATGTTATTTCTTTAAAGAATTTAGAAGATGATATTGTTGAGGTAGAAAGGCAAATCAAGGAATCAAGGCTTGATGAAAAGAGCCAAGATGAATTACAACTTCAACAAGAAAAGCTTGTGGAAGTAAATGATTCTTCCCAAGAATTACCAAAGGAATGGAGGTATGCAAAAGCTCACTCTAAAGATCTCATTATTGGTGAACCATCACAAGGTATGAAAACTAGATCTTCTTTCAAGAACTTTTGTAATCATTTTGCTTTTGTCTCTCAATTTGAACCAAAATCTTTTAAAGAAGTCGAAAATGACGAAAGTTGGATTTTGGCTATGCAATAAGAATTGAATCAATTTGAGAGAAATCAAGTTTGGGAATTAGTCCCTAGACCCAAAAATCATTCTATTATAGGCACTAAATGGATTTTTAGAAATAAAGTAGATGAAAATGGCACCATTATTAGAAACAAAGCTAGACTTGTTACTCAAGGATACAATCAAGAAGAAGGTATTGATTATGAGGAAACCTTTGCACCGGTTGCTAGATTAGAATCAATTAGAATGTTGTGTTCATTTGCATGTTATAAAAATTTTACATTATATCAAATGGATGTCAAAAGTGCATTTTTAAATGGTTACATTATGGAGGAAGTATATGTAGAGCAACCTCTTGGTTTTCAAAATCATGATTTTTCAAACCATGTTTTCAAACTCAAAAAGGCACTTTATGGCTTGAAACAAGCACCAAGAGCATGGTATAATAGATTGAGCAAATTTCTCATTGATAATGGTTTCGAAATGAAAAAAGTTGATACTACTCTTTTTGTTAAAACAAAAAATGATGATTTATTAATTGTTCAAATCTATGTTGATGATATTATATTTGGTGCTACTAATATTTCTATGTGTGAAGAATTTTCCAAGTGTATGCAACAAGAATTTGAAATGAGCTTAATGAGAGAATTAAATTTCTTCCTTGGACTTCAAATCAAGCAATCAATAGATGGGATCTTCATTAATCAAGCTAAATACACAATAGATCTTCTCAAGAAGTTTGGCATGGATAATTCAAGGACATATAACACACCTATGGGTACATTAACCAAGCTTGACAAAGATGAGAAAGGAAAAGATGTTGAGGTAACAAATATCGAGGTATGATTGGCTCTCTTTTGTATTTAACTGCTAGTAGACCTGATATTATGTTTAGTGTGTGTATGTGTGCTAGATTTCAATCTTGTCCAAAGGAATCTCACCTTAAAGCTGTCAAAAGGATATTTAGATATCTTCTTGGAACCATAAATCTAGGTCTTTGGTATCCTAAGTGTGATAATTTTGATCTAATTAGTTATTCGGATGCGGACTTTGCTGGAAGTCTTCTTGATAGAAAGAGCACTAGTGGCTCTTGCCATTTTCTAGGACATGCATTAGTCTCATGGTTTAGTAGAAAACAAAATTCTGTTGCCTTATCAACCGCGGAAGCCGAGTATATTGCAGTAGGAAGTTGTTGTGCACAATCTCTTTGGATGAAACAAATTTTAAAAGATTATGGTGTGGTATTTGATCATATTCCCATCAAATGTGACAATACAAGTGCCATCAACATTTCAAAAAATCCAATACAACACTCTAGAACTAAGCATATAGAGATTAGACATATTTTATTAGAGATCATGTGCAAAAAGGTAATATTTCTTTAGAATTTGTTCCCATCGATAAACAATTAGCCGATATATTTACTAAACCCCTTAGTCAAGATAGATTTTGCATAATTAGAAGAGAATTAGGCATGTTGGATATGTCTTAATTTTTCTTTTATATGATAATCTTTAAATGGTAGCATAGGTTAAAGGGGAGAATATATTTAGAGGGAGTAATTAATTTGACTACATCTTTTTGATGATAACAAAAGGGGGAGAAATAGTTGGATTGCTTATATTCATAACAAGTGCCATCCTTTTGCTTATTCTTGATTTTATTTTATTTTCATTCTAGATTTTAGATATTATTTTAAAGCAATCAATGATTTGTCATCATCAAAAAGGGGGAGATTGTTAGCCTTAAGCCTATATGATAATTTTGATTATAACAATACACATTGATTAATTGAGATTTACTAACATGTTTATTTATGTGCAAGACTAAGATCATTGAAATAATTATAAAATCAAGAAGAGGCTTATATTAAAATGAAGTGTTGAAGCTAAGGAGAAGACTACATGTTAAAGGCACCAAAGTTTAAAAACAAGGTTTGACTTAAGGAATATGACACATGAGCAATGTTCAATCAATTGGTCATATATATCTCTATAAATATCCAAATGACATGATTCTTAAGCCTTTGGAAAGCTTACTCAATTTATAACATTTCATATGTTTTAAATAAATTCAAATATCAAGTGCAAGGTTGTCCAAATCATCATGAAAGTTGAAAGACAAATGAAAGCAGCTGACATGAGCACCGAATACTCTTTTGGACATATCATGAGCTACAAATATCCAAATCACTTGATTCTTGTGGAATTGGAAAGCTGACCTAATGAGGAATATTTCATATGTTTTGAATAAATTCAAATTTCAAATGGAAGGCCGACATAATTGATATGAAATTCAGTGGACTGACACAAGGAAAAAAAATCAACTCACATAAGCACCGAATGGTATTTTGGCCATATCTTAAGATAGAGATTTCCAAATTCTTTGATTCTTAATGTTTTGGAAAGCTTATTCAAATATGCAGAGCTTTTATGTTTTGAAGAAATTCAAATTTTAAACGGAATGCTGACAGAATTATCATTCAATTCGATGGACTGACACATGGAAGAAAAATCAAGTCACATGAACACCGAATGGTGTTTTAGCCATATCTTAAGCTACAGATATCCAAATAACTTGGTTCTTGATGCGTTGAAAATCTTATTCAATTATGCAGATTTTTTGTGTCTTACAGATTTTCAAATTTCAAATAAAATATTGACAAAAATGGCAGACAAGATTACGGTTTTTATGGTGGGCAGAAAATTTGGAGATGGTGTCTTCACTTGATTAAGTTCATCTCATTTGCCTATAAAAAGAGCCATTCTCCCATGCATTCAAGTAGAGCAAGAGAAGCATCTATCAAACAAAAAACAAGAGAAATATCAAGTCTAGAGAGCTTTTATATTCTTTATCTACTCTTTGAAAAGAGTTGTACTTTTGTTGTAAAAATTATCCTTGTTCTTGTATTGTGGTGAGAGTGAGATATTCTTGTAAAGGATAATAGTTATCCTTGAGAGAACTCTTGTTGTGTGTTATCAAGAGTTGAGGAAAGTTGCCTTGGTGAGGTTGTTCATCAAGAAGAACTCTTGGTGTGGTGTTATCAATAGTTGAAGGAAGTTGCCTGGGTGAGGTTGTTCATCAAGAAGAACTCTTGGTGTGGTGTTATCAAGAGTTGAGGAAAGTTGGCTTGGTGAGGTTGTTCATCAAGAAGAACGCTTGGTGTGGTGTTATCAAGAGTTGAAGGAAGTTGCCTTGGTGAGGTTGTTCATCAAGAAGAACTCTTGGTGTGGGGTTATCAAGAGTTGGAAGAAAAAGTCTTGGTGAGGTTGTTCATCAAGCAAGTTGTAAAGATTCTACAACTTAGTGGAAAGCTTAGCTCGTGGAGCTAGGAGCCCGTAGACGTAGGCAAGGTTTGCCGAACCACGTAAATTGAGTTTGCACTCTCTCTATCCCTATCTCTTTATATTTACTTGCACTTGTGATTGTTCTTTATTATCATTCTCTTGATTGCATTCTATTTTCATCTTCTTCACCTTTGTTCTCAAAGAAAGATTTAAATAATTTTAATCTTTCAAGAAAAGTTTTCTAAATCCGTTTTTATAAATAAAAACCCCCCCCCCCCCCCCTCTTGGGTTGCCATACCTGGGTCAACACTCTTTACGTTGTGCTAGAAATATATCATTTACTAAAGTGAGTATATAACCCTTAGCAGCTTCATCATCAATCACCCAAGCATTATAATAGTCTTTGTCCAACAAATTGGACTCCTCTATAAAAGGAGGGATTAGGAACAAGCTCGTTCAACACCCAATTAACATTATCAAGGTTTACCACCATATCAAGTTTAAATCTCCATTCCATATAATTCTATCCTTGGAGTATATAATCATTCAAGAAAGAAGAAATTGGATTCATTTTCTGTAAAATAAAAACAGTCAACCTATATCAATGGCCATTATTAATCTTTTTAGAATATTGCCACATGATGCATGAAATACAAAATGCATATGCAATTACCCAAAATAGTCTACAATATATTTTATAATGCTTTAATCAAATAATTCTTATTCTACTTTTAGGAAAACATAATAATTTATATAATCAAATTATGACTCTTTCTAATTATTTTTATTTTCAAAAATCTCATATTTTAATAATAATAATGACCATCTTGTTTGGTCCTTAATTATTGAAATCATTCCTTCAAGGAAAGTGTGTGACCATTGTTTCAATCATCCCAAGTTTACAGGAAAGTGAAGTTTTTATAAGAAAAAACATCGATGGTCACTTGAAAGAATTTTATCCAAAGGAGATCCAATCTTGGAAGATAACTACCATAAGTCATCCTATAGAAAGCATGACCCTAAGACAGGCTAAGACGAGGCATATGATTAGACCATCCAAATAAACAAGCAATAGAGATCTTAGGTCCATCTTATGAACCTTTTTCTCCTGAAACATTTAAAAAAACTTTTGGGATTTTTAAGAATGTGATTTATATAATCCATTTTCAAACCTTCTGAAAAAAAAATTATATTTTAATCACATTTAATTACTTTAGTTAATCATATTAATAAAGTATATGATTTGTATATTATCAAAATCTTTGAAATTATATAGAAATCATTTAATATATGCATGAACTTGTCATAATGCATGATGTGGCATTTCCTTCTTTATATGGCTTGTTATCACATTTTTCATTGTATTTAAGATTTAAATAAAATAAATAAATAAATAAAGGTTAAACACTTGGCATTTTTCCCAAAAGATTATAATAATATTTTCTTGAGCTCTTCTGTCCTCTTGGTATGCTCCATATGCTAGAAAATGTCTATTGGTTCCAAGAAAATTTTCAAAATTTCACAAAAATGAAAATTCTATATGCGCAAAAAGAAATCTAATTGATATCCATAAATTATGAAAATTTCCAGATACACCCTTGCAGGCTTGGAATATTTCCAGTTGTACAGTTTCACCCCTACAGAATCCAACTACGATTTTAATGGGCTATACACCACAGATTTTGTCACTATTTTGTGTTGTAAATCACCAAAACAATAGGGACAAGATGAAAGCATGCCCAAAAAATTAATCACACTTAATTAGGCTCAAGTTCAAAATAAACAAATCCCGAAAGGTGAAAACATTTGAAACCAATTTGGATTGGGCTTTTTGTAACCCTAGGTGCCCATCATACAATCTGTCCAACCATCCTAGGCAGTCATGGTAGAGGCCCAATACCTTGTCCAGATAGCAAGCCACCTAACCTGACCCTTGGGCCCAAACCATGCCACCTATAGGCCTTGGGCTTACATGTTGCTTGGGGCAAACTTGGTTACACTATGGCTTGATCATGGCACACACTATGGATGCATTATGGGCCTACCTTGCCATGGCCTAAGCTATATTTGGGCTGTCCAATGCTTCCCATGGCAGCATAAAGACTTTCACCATTATCCACCATTGGCTAGAGTTTCAATTAAACTTAGCCACCTGCTTGCACAAACCAATTTGTAGGGATGGCAATTGTACCCGGGTGGGTCCGGGTACCCGCCTCCCCCTCCCGGAAATGTCCAGGGAATTACCCGGAATTCCGGGTATTGAAGCCGGGGCCGGGGAGCATTTTCCCAGGGACTGTCCGGGGCCAGGCAGGGGTCGGGGATCATGTTCCCCGGCCCGGACCCGGCGCGGAATAAGATATTATATGTATAAATTAAATTTATAAGTTTAAAAGCCCAACTTAACTTAAGAGCCCAACAATTTTAATGAACATATCCAATCTAAAGCATAAAATTATAAACCCAGCCCAAATATAAAACCCAATTATAATATTAGTACCAAAAAAAATTCACAAATCATAATAATTAAAAAAAACCCTAAAAGTTCTATTTCAATTTCAGACAGACAGCCTTAAGCTTAACCAGTTAACCTCACACAGGCGCAGTCTCACACGCAGACTCGTAGACGCTCAAGCAGGACATCTGCACGTCACCTTCACTTATGCAGCTTGTCTTTATCTTATTTTCTTGAGTCTCTTTTGACTGTGATTGGGCATCCGTGATCTAGAGAAGCCTTGTGATTTGGGAGCACAGAACCTGTTTGCATCTTGTTGCTGGTGAATGTCTTATGTGCTATTATTATCATTTTGCAATTTTCAAGGTTTTTATGATTTCAATTTGTCATTACATGGATTGACAACCCGACAAAAGGACCCGGTCCTTATTCTTTGAAGCTTAAATAATAAATATATTGTATAAAGGACAACAAAAGCAAGGTGGCAAGCGAATTGTTTTTTTATTTCTTGAAGAAAACGTTGAGGGATAGGAAATATAATCTAATTAAAAAATCTCCTGATTATAAAATTGTTTGGAATTGGACGTAAATGGCAAGAGTTGCCAGGAATCTCATGTACAATGTACACTTTATTATATTTTATTTTCAAGGAACAAATCACAACCGAATTTGTGATTATTGTTATTATTATATTTTTTTTATGGAATCTATTCTATAATTTTTAACCCAAACAATAGAACAATAGATGAGATTTCCAGTATTTGGGATTGGTACTGACTTTTGAACTTTCAAGAAAGATAAGAATAAAATAAATTGGATACAATATTTTCATAAGCTATGTTTAGAGCAAATTTCATGAGATAATATTAAACTGAAAAATGTATGTAGGAATGAGGAATTGCATTTGATGAAATATACTAAAAGAAATAAAAATTTAATTATATAGTTTGCACGTAGGAATGAGGAATTGCTTCAACTTTAATTATTTAAACAATAAATTATAATATAGTTTGTGCTTTATTATCTATTTATTTTGACAACCTGTTCTGCTTTGTTTATAATAGATGGCTTATGATATTTTAATTTTATAGGTTATATACAAATAATGTCTACATCTTTATTAGATGAAGAACCTACATCTCATGAAGATATACCAATGGATGAAACTGAGTTTGATCAAGACACTGAAGCCAACATGGTTGATGTCTTGATCGAGGATGGTTCTACAACCAATACTTGTACAACACGCGGGCAAGGGCAGCCTCGAATTAGTCGTAACAAACGTGGATGTGGACCACGTGGTGATTTTGAAGCTTTCTTAGTTATTGTACACTTTGTAGTTTTTGTTTATATTTTAATTATGTGTTGGACTATTGTATTTTTTTTTTTTTTTGGATGTTTGGTAACTTTGGTTTGTACTTTGTACAATTGTAGTTTCTTTGGATGTTTTTGAGTAATATGTAATGTGTTTATGTTATTTTAGTTAATAATTGACTAACTTAATAAAAAATTTATAGAAGTATTTATATTTTATAAATATAACAAAGCTATATTTAATAATTTCATCATTGATATTTTAGTTAATAATTGACTAACTTAATAAAAAATTTATAGAAGTATTTGTATTTTATAAATATAACAAAGCTAGATTTAATAATTTCATAAAAAATTAATATATGAAAAAGCAATGTCTAATTCAATAGAACAAAGTGTAAATATAATATTAAAAAAAATAATAAAAACATGTGTTAATGGGGTGACTTGAACCTTGGTTCAAGAAAGACTCATTTATTACTTATTAGCCAGTAAACTCAATAAGAAAAAATTTATAACCACAATATTAACTGAAAAAAAAAATATAACCATTTATAGAAGTTGGGGCGGCTTGAACCTGAGAACTAAAGGCAAATAAAGGACCCTCACTACCAACAAGCCACAAGCCCATTTTGAGTGAGAGACATAAAAAAAAATACAAGTACTAACTAATCCATAACTTGAAAACTAAAAAAATAAAAACCGGGGAAATAACCCGGGGAATTCAATTCCCCGGACCCGGAATTTAATTCCCTGGCCCGGCCCCAGAATTTTCGGGAAAATTTTCGGGGACGGGGAATTGAATTCCTTGTCAGGGCCGGGGACGGGGAGCAGGGTCCCCGGCCCGGCCCGGGTTTTTGCCAATCCTACCAATTTGTGCTAGAACTCATTATCTTAATCATAATACACGACCACCTCCAACAATTTGGGCAGTTCTTACATTAATCAAATACATTCTTCCGCTACTTAACATCAAATAACGGGGCATTATAATAGATAACAAAACGGAACGCATTATACATATGTTTGCCGTTCACAACAAAAACACAAAACATATGGCAAGGATAAAAAAAAAAAAATGCATGACTACATCAACTTATATATGGCTGCATAGAACAAACACATAGGGTAATTCAATGGCTAAAAACGCTACCCCTCAATAACTACATACCCGTAAATAGAAAATACACAAAAAGCTATAAGGCCAAGTAGTAACCAAAACACAAACATATACTCATCACATAAACATTCATCTTATGAATTAATTGCAATGTAATTGAGAGAAACCCTAATGCCACATCATCTAAACATGTAAATTGCATAAAAAATAGAACCGATTATAATACCTTGATCGCTCATCAGTTGAGGAATCGAGGCTCTGATACCACTGTTAGGTTTGTAGAGGTGTTTCTGAACACTTTAGTGCAGAGGATTTAGACTCCAAGATGAGGATCAATCGATCACAGATATCAACTTCAAAAGTTTTGGTTTCTACACCACTCAAAACTCCCATATATGTCTATAGTGTCTTTGAACCAGACGGGTGGGTGTTGTGCAAAAGACTAACTTGCAAAATGATTTTGCAACACGAAACATAGAGAAAATATTAGAATCGAAAGATATTGATTGAAAAAAAAAACGCATGGCCTTTTTGATATGTGTATTTCATTAAAAAAAATCATGTCAATCATCAATTGGTTCACATTCATCTCTTTTTTAATTTAAATCAAAATTTAATTTAAAAATTGGTTTCCAATTTTATATAATCTAATTAGATAAAATAATAACTATAATTAATTTATGAGCCTTAAGAATTGTAAACCCTAAATGGGCTTAGGGTTATTTAACACTCGGGTTCAATCCAGGTGTCTGGTCCATTAGTTATCAATCAATAATATCTATGCCCTTTATTTAATTGAAACTCTTTAATTAAATATCCAACCCAATAATTAGTAGTCAGTCCACCAATTATTTGACTTAATACCTGAGCCAGTAAACCCAATCAAATTAGATTCATTCTCTCTGTTTAGTCCCAGTTCATATTAGCTTAACAGCTATCCAAGGAACTTTTAATAGACATATTTAATTATAAGCTCTAATGAACTAAGCCCAATACGCTATTATCTTATAATTGTAATGGACTTTATTCATTAACTATAGCCCATTTCATTATAAGTGTAGAGTTACATTCTTGAACTAAATACTCTTCTTAAAAGAAAAAAAAAACTTAATAATTTAATCTGATTAAATTATTTCATAAGCTCGTTCATTAAGCCACAAGTTTACATAAATACCCTCATAGAATACCAATAATTTGAGTTAAAGAATTACCATTTTACTCCTCCAATTACATCGTTACCTTTGAGACCAGTTTTATATCATTTGAATGATTTAAGATGTAATTTTAATTTAATTAACTTACTTTATTAAATACTTGGCTAAAATTCATCATCCAAAACCTTGTAAAGCCCTCAAGATGGTATTTCTTAAACCTTTCGGAGTCATAAATTTTATATCTATGGTATAGTGTTTTTTAGCATATAGATCTTACAATTCCAACCAGTGAATGTATTGATCCTTTATTTTAGATCTTACTCTTTATTCTAATCAAATATTATAGCTAGCAAACTACAGGTATATTACCGACTCAAAATTAAGGTAGATATGCCTTGAGCTACCCTAACATGGAATTTATATTTAGTTATGGTATTTACACCAAGTAATCAATTCCACTTAGCCCATATTCAATGCATTCAAAAGACAAAAATTTCTTTATCCTATAGTCTCTACTAAAATGGTTTGAGACTCACCACCCCAATTGAAACAAATAACACAAAACTTGTCTAAACAAAGCGTTCAACTTTGTTTATAGGTTGTAACAAAATTTGAGCTATGATAAAACTCTGTGTCTCCCATATATGACCGTCCTATATAAATAGAGACTTTATCAATATACAAGCTTTGAAACCTTAAATCATTGATATAATTAAATAAGGTAAGACAAATAAACAAACTTTATTTATTCATTTAAATGTTTAAAAAGTTACAGAAAATATTTATACTCTCACGTACATGACGAAGGAACATGTCCAATAATGATGGATCAAGTTGTTTGTTAAATGAGCATAATGCAGGTGAAGGTAGAGATGGTAATGCAAGTGATAATAAACATGTTCTTGTGAGTCAATACATCCGATTGATTAATTGTTCACCGTAATAGACATTGAGTTTTGTTTAACACATCTCGACTTTTTCCTCCTTCTTTGTTACCCATATATAATTAAGCAATAACCTATTATGAAATAAATGAATTAGTGATATATGTATATATGTATGTGAATCTAGAAATTATCATATGTACATATCTTAGAGAAAATTATATAATGTAAGATGTTTTCACGAATTACATCAAAAACGGATTACAAATAGAAATGATCTGTTGTAATCAAAATCACATGAGTACATATAGATTAACACTAATCACTTTTTAAATGCATAAAATTATATAAAGTTGAAATAGCTATTTGAAAGGATTCATTGCCTCAACTTTTTTTAGAACAATTATGTTGGAGATGGAAAGTCTATTGCCTCCTACTTGATCACATCTCTCATCTATATTGTTCAAACACTAATTTTAATTTTGCAATCCAAAAGTTTGTATGAAAATATTGAACACGCCTTCACAATTATAGTATGAAAAAAAAAAAAAAAAAAGATTTCTTATTTGTTCTCTTTTGTCTTAATCTTTGTGAGTTCAACGACTTTAATGTACCAGGTTTTGAAGCTCTATCAAGTAATATAAAAAAAGTATTCAGTTTTTTGGTCACCTAAATATTGGCCTGCAAATGAACCATAAACACTGTCTTAGAACACAAAGTGGAATCTAGTGTTTCTTGACAATACAACAACTTTTCTCCTGCAATTTCAACCAAAGGATTAGTTTCATGCAATATTTATAAGTTCATCCTTTTTCATGTATAACCTTCTGATACATGAGACGAGTATAGTAAGTTTAATAAAGTTAGTTGATGCAGAGAACCTAAGTGATTTTGAAAATAAAATACTTTTTTTAGGGTAATTTTCAAAAAAAAAAATTTCCTTTTCCGTAGAAGCTCAGATTTGATTGAGAGATTGGCTAAGATCACTCGCTTCCCAAATTTTGAAATCCTATCTAAAATGATTCAGTTGTCCGTTATGAATAATAAAGCTGAAATTTAATATCTTTGTGATCTTGTTCCTCTAATTAAATTAATACGATATCTAGGTATATTAAAGTTTGAAGTAAGGGGATTGTCGCTTGCAACAGTAACATCTGTTTGTTTTTAACATTTTCTGAAATTACTAATTGCTATATATTAATGTATTGACGTCGGAAGCAAGGTAGATGTCAGAAAATCTTCAAAATAAAGACACATAAGGTTCGAGCAACATTGTAACTTCTTATTATGTAGATTTGATTTATGGATTTGATGAATTAGTTTCATAGATTTTGTTGGGCTAATTGTGATGTAGTATATTTTAGAAGATATTAAAGTATATTTTTAAAAAAAATTAAGTAATTACTTTGAGTTAGATTTTGTAGGCTTTGAAAAATTAGTTGTTAAAGTACGCGGAACGTATTTGTCAGCTATGGCATTTTCAGTACTTTTTACATATATACAGTACGTAAAAGTCACAATTTAATTGACATGAAAGTG
The DNA here is from genome assembly GCA_013180625.2 of Boswellia sacra. Classification (NCBI taxonomy): domain Eukaryota; kingdom Viridiplantae; phylum Streptophyta; class Magnoliopsida; order Sapindales; family Burseraceae; genus Boswellia; species Boswellia sacra. Next base: position 47,957 of record SNVD02009548.1, on the reverse strand, counting down.
CATGGCGAATGCAGGTTGAGAATATTTATAGAGTGTAAGAGAGGAGATCGGAGAAGTTGGGCATGATCTCATCAGTTGGCTTTAGCAACATAAGAAAGCTACCCACAATGGGTTGGTTCAAGTGGTAAAGCGGGTCAAGATGGAGTTGGTACAACACCAATGATGAAGTTCTGGGTTTGAGTCTCCACAATAGCCTCCTCCATGATTTAAGTGGGAGACTTATTTTTAATTTTTCAAATACAAATTTAATAATCAATTGCTTCATATATTTTTTAATAAATATCTACCATCACTCAATAATTTGTTACCTTATCTAACACCACTCATAACTAATTTCGTTGGACAACTCAATAGTACCCTATCAAACATTCCAACTCGATACCTTATCAAAGATCACTCTTATCAAACATTCCAACTCGATTTGTTATCAAACATCACTCGACATAGTTATTTAACAAATCAACTCAACAATTCTGACACTTTAACAACTTAAAACACTTTCTTGGACAATTTGACAATTTCTCATAAAAATCCCAAAGGGTACGGCTATATTTTAAATTTTCCTTTTCTGATTATTAACATTATTTTTCAAACTTGAATCTTAAACCATTAAACAACGCTGCCATGCTCGTAAGAGACCTTACCCATTAAAAGAAACCTACCGAATATTTTGCACAACAAAGTAGAGCATGATACTACATGGCAAGCATTTGACGCAATAAAGACAGAATTCATGGAATAGTAATCAGAAAGTTCACTAAGAAAAATAGCTATAATAAACCAAGCGAGCGGCGATGGACCAGCCAGTAAATCAAGATAAGCATAGACACAATGGAAGAGCCTTCGCTAGTATTACATCAATAAAATTCTTGTCGTGAACATTTTTCAAGAGCACAACATTGCAATTACAGATGCATTCAAGCAGTATACTAAACTTTACATATATAAGGGTTTCGTTTCACCAATAGCACTACACTTTGAGGTAAGCCACTTTTTCAATCTTTCAAGTACATTTCTAACCGAAGCTGAGTAGAGCTTGAAGTGTCAGTTATTCATGAGCAGTTTGTGTCATAACTCGCAAGTCCCATTAACTGTGGACCTTCTAGTCGAGGATTATTCCCAAAGCTACAATGTTGAAACAAAATATGGTTACTTAAGTGCATCCCAGAAAATAAGAGCCATGCAAGAAACAGAAGACGCAAATAAGAGAAACATTTAAAATTCAATGTTTCATTTGATGTCCTCAATATTCAGAAGAGAAACTCTATGCCAGTTTTCCTTTTTTTTTTTTTTAGTTTTCTGTTTTTTTTTTTTTTGGTTTATGGGCGAAGCACAAATAAACAAGGCATTTCAAAACCAATAAATCACCCCACTTTAACAGAATGATTCTGCTAATCAGACCATCCTACAGAATATCCCTTCCTGAAGTTGTTAAAAAATATATGTCAAGGAAAACAAACTCAACTTCATCAGCAAGTCACTTCTTATCGACTTTCACCAAAACTGTTAACTGATGGCACACGACTAAGAGAACAATATAGTATACATCAGGGACATAGGGTGTTTCTAAAACAGATTCTCTTTAATATGCTTAGAATAGTATCTATAGCAGGAAGTTGTCAGAATTGAAATTAATTTCACAGAAGAATGTCAAAAGTTTATCAATATCAGTCAAAAATATTACACAAGTTTCCACGGAAACAAAGTGCGTGCGTGTGTGTTTGCGGAAGTATCAAGGCCAGCAAACAAAAAGTTTATTAAAGTAATAAATCTGACTACTACTCTTTGTATTATAACATCGTGCGGAACAAAGTCCTTCTGTTAGATTCTTTTTTGAGCCATTGTCTCTAAATATCATTTTTGTCTACAAACTAAAATAGGGCAGGTGATCTTTGCTATTTCGTTTCCTGAGCAGATCATAAATGTTTACTGACAGCAGTTTGATATACTTCATAAGTAGCTATTTTAAAACAGTTAAGTTGTTCCTAGTTTAAATGGACAGGTTCAACTCATTAATCTTGTTAAATTAATAATAGTAACCCTTGTTTATCCTAATAATAACTATATTAACAATATAAAAATTTCAGCAATTGTTCAACTCTCTTTGGTAATAAGGAATTGCATCTGCAAAGATGGCAGATTGTATTAATCAAGAGTAGCAATGACTTCACTCAGCAAGTATAATGAGTCAATTAACATACAATTTTCATGCTACTACACGTACTCATCTTTAGACAATTATTCAGTTGTTAATTATCTCCCATACTGGAAATCTTGGTTATGCTAAACAGATTAAAATTAGATAAGAATTCAAGACATTTATTTTTAAGGTGTTAGATTCCAGACACTTTAAAAGGTGTCTCTTGCAAGATTCTGAAGCCGTTAAAAATAAATGGTGGTATGCACAAAGAAGACATAACTCAAAAAAATCTACGTCCTTACATGCTGACCAAGATAAAGATATAGCCAGCAGGAAACAAGCAAAAATAAGTATAGATAGTAAAACCTACTTGTTGAGTGGGATGTGTTCAAATGGACCACTGGCAGGAATTGTTCCACAAAGATCATTGCTTGAGACATCCCTAGAGAGAAGGAAAAAGAATTATTATAGGCATACAACTACAGGAGATTATACCAGAAGACTGCATGCATAAAAAATTATAAAAAGAGAGACAGAAACTCATTGATGTAAAAAATAAAAAAATAAAGGTACTTACACAACTTTGAGGCTTGAAATTCCAACCAGATCCCTGGGAATTTGTCCAGTTAGTCGGTTGTCATTAAGCCGCCTGTCAAAATCAAACAATAATGAGAAAAAAGCCAACTGCTAAACATCAAATATGATATGCTACATGAACCAATACCCAATCAGAACGATCAGCCAAGCTTAATCAAAATAAGATGCAAAGCTATATGGACCATTTTATACCCTTAAAAGGTTCAGATGACAGATCCCAAGAATTCATCATTTCTCCTCAAAAGTGAACTCCCCAGTTAGAGATCGATTAGAAATTTACATAAATCCAAGATCCTTAAGCGAATCCCACATAAGCACTAATAAGTTGGTCTCTAAATAGGAACGCAAATGCTTGAGTTTGTAAATATGGCCCAGTGAACTGATAAAATCATTACATTAAGCAGATTACAAGCATTAAGCAAGAAGGCCACCATTGACAATAAAAGTGTAAATAGTATGCCTACACAAAGGGTTTGTTACCCTAACATCTTGCATATTAGTAATTCAATATTCTGATATATGACCATTATCGATTCTTTGAATCAAATTGGAAAGAAGATAACCGAATCACAGAATATGAAGTGAAGTAAAGAAAATTGGAACCTTAGCACGCATGGCCAAGAGAGTGAATTGATGTATAAAAATAATTAAACATAGCAATCAAACTTACAAAAAGACAAGAGATTTCAATTTTCCCAAGGAGGGAGGGATGGCTCCGGAGATGTTGTTGTTATACAAATCCAAGCTAATGAGACTCTTCAAGTTACCAAGCTCAGTAGGAATAGTTCCTTGAATGTTGTTCTTGTAAAGTTCCCTATAAACCAGAAGCGGATTTTCGACTTAATAAATCTAAAAACTAAACTGTCAAAGCAGCAAAAGCTAACACTAACATGAAATTAGTTATAAAAAAAGCGATGACGGAAGTAGCATGTAGGGAATCGATGGGAAAAGAACATACAGATATTGCAAATGCTCTAGCTTCCCAAGCTCAGGCACTAGATGTCCAGAGAGGTTTGAATTTCCCAAATCCCTGCACGCACGCACGCACGCGCACACACAAAGAATAATAATTAAAAATTAAATATCATAATAAGAAAAAAAAAATCAATCTTTCCATTAAATTTTAATTTTAATTTTGATCGTGGGCATCGTAAAATTCGTCCTAATGGCCTAAAAGGAAAATTGTATTTATGAGAAAGATAACTGATCTGACGAAAATACAAGGGAATTAGTGAGATCAGATAATACTAACAGTCGAGTAACGCGATTGTCCTGATTGCAGGTGACGTGGAACCAAGTGCAGGGATTGACAAGGGTTGGATCCCAGCTCTGGAGGACGTTATCGGGATCCGACAAGGCCTTTCTGAAGGTGAAGAGAGCGTCACCTTCGGAGTTGGCAGCCAGGAGAGGAAGCAGAAGAGTAAGCGTCAAGGAGACAGAGAGGCAGGAGGAGGTCCATGCCACGGCCATGACTGAGCCCGAGCCTGAGATTAAGCCTGAGCCTAGGGTTTGTTTGCACGTTCGTTTATTTGGAATTGTAAAGGAGAGGAGAGGAGAGAGGAGATGAGAGGATCGGCTTTGGGAATATCAAGAGTAACCAAAACATAGCACTTGGGGCATTTTGTAGTTGTACTTTCCTTCGTTTCTTCCTTTCACATTTCTCTTTTCATTTCTTTAATGTTCTCTCTCTTGTCTTCTTGTTCCACTTTCCTCTTTGACTTATTATCCATCATTCCTGTCCTTTTCTTTTCCTTCTTTTTATTAATAATCTCTTTTCATATTTTCACTGTTAGATCTTGTGAGAAAATTTTATACAAATACAATTTATTTTACGTAAGTTCATTTTCTACGCTCTCATTATATCAGTAATTATTATTTTATTCATTATTGTTTTTTATTTTTCATCCGATAATTTCTCGAATCAAATTATATGATGTTAGCCGCATAAGTTTTTTTTTTTTTGATAATAAGTGGTGGAGGCAGGTGGTGGCGGCCCAATCAAAATCTTTACAAAACATTTTAAAAATTAATTTGCATAAAAATATTATTAATTTTTTTAAAAAATAATTTATTATTAATTAATAAAAAATATTAATATAATAGATGATACAATAACTACAAAATACTTATATAAACTTATCTATAAATATGATATCATTATATGACTATCATATCACAAATCTTAATTAATAAAATTTTTTATTAATATTTATTTATTTAATCATATTATATCGTATCAAGTTTCTAAGAGTCGTATTACTCTAATTTAATAACAAATTATACGAATTTTGTGAACACTTGTCTGCTTAATAATAAGTGTAGAATGTATAAGAGGGTGCTGGAGTTCTTTATCTCAAATTATAATATAATTTGAAGAACTTGTTTTTACAAGAAGATATGTCATAGGAAAATCATTTTATTTTGTATTGTTTAACTCTAATGTGTATATATAAGCTTTGGACTTGAAAAAAAAAATCATAACATTTATGGGAAAAATACTTGATTTCTCTTTTTCTTAAAAAGAAAAAGAGTTTGTCTACATAAGATAGGTACTTAATAATTTTTTTTTCTCTAAAATTCCTTTCAAGTGCAAAAAAGCGGTTACTTTAGTCAAAATTGGTTGATATAGAAGTAGTTTTTATTTTTGTGGTTTAGGCGCATTAGCATGAATCGTGGTCTTGGTGTGATGCCAAAACGAATTACGAGTGAAGCAGTAAAGTCCACTTTCTTCTTATGCGGATTCACTTTAGTCAACAGTGAATTGGTTCAAGTTTGACCAGCAACTTTGTCTCCAAGTGTAACCCCCAAAGTCTTGTTGACAAGGACAAAACATGTCTTGTCATTGATTACTTATTTATTTAATCTTTGCGTTTTGACTGGGTCCTCTACCTTTATCCTCAACCGTGTCAAAAATGCAAGCCTTTCCCACCGAATCAAGAGTGGGTATATGTCAATCCCAAAAAAAAAAAAAAAAAAAAAAAACATAAACACTTAAAAATGTTTTATAACTTTATTGACAAATTCAAACTCAAATTTACAAATAAATATTTTATTATTACATAATTATCGTATTACTATTTTAGTAATTGAATTGAATCACATATTATTAAGGTAAGAGTTAAAAATTGGGTTCATAAAAACCTATACTTTGTTCTTTTATGAATCCAAATCCTGTTTTACGTGCTGCACATTTTCCAATACAATTTATATTCAATCTCAACCACATATCCTTTTTAAAATTCAAAAATAATTCAAAATCAACTTCATATTTCTAAATTCAATTGAAAACAAAAATACTGGATTCATAAAAGAACACACCCTTAGATACTCTTTTCCTTTAAGTCATAACATAATTTTGTAGGTTAAATTCTATTTAAAGCGTACATAACAATGATAGGACTCTCTCATCAACATTAGCTCTCAATTAATTCCTAGATAAATTACTAAGCTAAAACTTGATAATTGGGCTTATAATCAGATTTTAAAAGTGAATTCTACTCATTGTATTTTTTATTAATGTGATAAAATTTTTAAATTTACTACTCCAGTAATATAATATCACATTAATTTATCAACTTGCATTTGTATAGAGAATTTATAACTGTATTATTATTATTATCATTATTATTATTACAAACAAATTTCAAGAGACCTTCTAAAAAATAGTAATGTTTTTAGAAAATTTAAATATATTAACTAAGTTTAATATTTAATATTGGGTTTATCTGTTTCTGTCGAAATATTCAATAGTTCCGTCTGTTACGCCACACGTATCTGATATCACTCCATAACTTGCTAAACAATAACAAATATGCATACATACTGTCCGTGCGAGCGTCTGTGCACGGGTAAGCAAAACCATTTTGGATACTATATTATTAGGGGTGGGAATTTTTGACACGACCCCCGAACACGACACGAACACGCTACACGATTAATAAATGGGTCGGGTTAGTGTTGAAGGTATTCAACACGCCAACCCATTTAATAACACGAGTAGTTAAATATATTTTGTATATCCTTAATATGTAAATTCATTCAACGATATAAATTATTACCTACTTACAATATATATATTATAAAACTGAAATTTTTATACTATAAAATAAATTATTTTATAAAATAATAAATTATGATAATTTTATTAATATTTTATACTAAAAATAGTTTATATTTTAAAAATAATTTTAATTGATTTAAATATAGATAATATAATATATTATGTATAACTAAGTTAAACAATTAAGTAAATTATGCGAATTAAATATGACACGATTACGACACGTGGATAACACGTTTAATAATCGGGTGGGTTTGGATTTCATGTTTTGACACGAATAATTAAATGGGTCGACACGATACGACACGAATCCCACCCCTATATATTATTTAGGATCACTGTGAAACAAAATAACAACATAAGATCTACTACAGTAAAATATGATAAGTGAACTACAATACTCCTATAATATTCTAATTAAATGTTATTGAACTAAAATATCGAAACTAAACAACTTTGAAATAAAATAACTTTGCCACGTAAGCAACTCACAAACTCATAGGATGCTAATATAGTTTGTAGACTCAACAATATCTATATAAATTAAAATACATACTTCATAATATTATTAATTTAATAAATAATAGATGTATTTGATAAAACCTTAAAAAGACTAATTAATAACTAATAATTTAAAATATTCGTTGGAAATTTAAATTGATTTGTATTTAGATGTAAAATGATTTTAATTGAATTTAAAAAAACTGAATATCACATACTTAAATACTTAAATCGAAAAGGGTATTTATGTACTTTGATTTATAAATTACTCCTTTTGTTTAAGGATTCCATAGCAAATTAAACTAAATAAAGGAAATTATTTAGGATGTTAAAATATTTTTAAGGGTGTATGGAGCTCATTTTACATAAATTAATAAATTACTAAAAAATTGTGTGAATATTTGTAGAAAAAATTTTTCAAAAAATGTAAAAGTTGGTCCAAAAGTAGTATTACCCGTCCACGCTTTAACTTAATAATTACAAAATAAGAAAAGGATGGAGTTGTGAGGAATCTAACCAGCTCCACTTTGTCCACTAATCAACATTCAACAATCACGATACACCTTTTCAACAAGTCCCATTTCATGTTTAAAATGACGAAGATGAAGATAAGACGTTAATTATGAAGAAAAGTTGAGTGGTTGACCTTGAAAAAGATGTTCACTCGCACATTTCCTCCCAAATCATGTCCAAGAGGAATCCTAAAAAGAAGATTATAACAATCACTTCAATTTTATGAATTTTGGACAGTATCATTCTGGTTTATGGAGGAGTTCTCTTATTGTCTAGTAAATTGAAACAACTTAAATCATTTTGTTGCAACAAAATTGAATCTTCGCTTCGGGGAAAATACCTGTTTATGTAGGATTCCATCGACCCGAAAATTGTCCCTTCTTTAAAAGAATTATATTTTTATTCACAATATGTTCATAGTTTGATACAAAACACAAATGCCAGTATAACTTGAGCATATAAATATTTGATTATGTGATCAGTTACTAATAGAAATCTTTAATTTTTATTTGTTAGAATATGTGTGCAGTATATAAAGAAAACATATAAAATAATTTAATTTGACTTTAAAATAAAATTACCAACTATAAGCTTTTTCTAGCAATAGGATTTATCCGTCGAGACTCGTGTGTCACACGATTTCTTTAAAACAGATTCGTCGTCTCTACTAGGTGCTTGAAAATTTTATTGGCGTCTGTCTTCCATAATACAATGAGAACTAGTAGTAAGAGAAGACTTATAATATATAGGAAGTTCTAAAGACTTCTAACATCAATTTCATTCACTAATTTTCCAACATTCAATTCTAACTAAAATTTATTGTATTATTTTATTTAGATTAAATATGAATATATTAATTTTGTATTAGTTATAAAAAATATTTTTAAGATTTAAAATATGTTAAGTAAAAATTTCAACGATAAATTAATGGGTGTACTTAAATAAACAAATACATGCCATTGCAATTCTTTCAAAACATAATCGAATCAATGGGTGTACTTAATTTATATTTATTTATAAATTTATATGTATATTTTAAATTTATTTATTTTTGGTTAATAAATTTATATATGTTTATTAAGATAATATATTTTTATATTTATATATTACATATTATATATTTATGATATATACATTTGGGTTTTATCATGCGTTTTGTTTTGTTGTCTTCTATTAAGATAATATTATATATTATATATTTATAATAAATTTAAAAATCTTCACAATTATTAATCTCATATATTTTTAATACTTTTTATTACATTCTATAACATAAAAAATAACGTATAGTATTTTTGACATATTACAAAAAATTTAATTATAAAATATTACTCACATATTGAACAAAATTAAACACATTTATTTGCAATCAAATATAATAATCTGATTTTTATAAGAATTAATGATAAGATTAATATAGATAATTAAATATAGTAATATTAGTTTTAAGAAAATGAGACTATCATATTTAGTTTATGAGAAAATTTGAACTGTCCTCTCCATTGAAAGTAAATCCATTCCTAACGGCCTTCAAAATAACTTCGAAGATTCAGAAAGCGTAGAGACTGATTTGATGGGCTTCTGGTTCACAATCCTATGCCTTAAAGTCCCATTTTATCTCCGAATTAATGAATAACTCTTTCCACCTAAATTTATATAAACAAACGGGTCATTCCAACAAGCCCCGCCACCCCACCCACCCCCCAACATGCAATGCACCGTCCACAATCTTGTTTTGCATCAAAATGGAAGGCAACCAGAAAGCATAGGGCGTGTTTGTTACGCCAAAAAGTTTGGAATATGATAGTGTTAGAAGGTCATCTCATGTTTGGATCCAACTTTTTTACTGCATTTGACTGCTGCATGGCATTGTATAAGGGGTGGATGGAAACAGAACTGTTTGGAGGAATATTAATCCGTCTCGCCCCTTAGGTTTACGTGTTATAAGAGAGGAGAACGGCCAAAGTTCATCATTATATTTGTCGGGTGCAGCTTTCCTAACTATATTTTAATAGATTATATAAATTATACTATTTAAATTAATAAAATAAATATTTAAATTAATTAAATGATTTTTTAAATTAGTTATTAATTACTCCAAATTTAAATTAATTAAATAATTAATTAGATATAAATAAAATTAATATAAATAAATATAAATATTTATTTTAAATTTATATTTAGTTTATATTTATTTTGAATTATTTTAATTTATTAGAAAATTTAATACAGTCCAATTCAGTCTTTTACCAAATACAGTATTGTGTAATATTTATACAATATAATGATAAACTAAATATAATATAGAATTTACTCCATCATATACAATACAGTTCAATATAATATCATCTGTTATATTGATAATTATATAATCCTATACAATATACCAAATTTTATCTTAACAAAAAAAATCGGATTTTGCAGTCGGTACTGTACTTTCTTTTCCACTTTAGGTGGAGCCAGTTCAAAAACAAAAGTAAAATAGAAAAAAATGCAATAAAATAAAATGAACCAAAAAGATATAAGATAATATGTATTAATGCTATATTTAAAAATAGATGTTGGATAAAAATATTCCAACCTCATAAAAACCCAAACACAAGTCTAAGCTTAAAATCCAAAGAAATAAGAGAAGCCGAATACAAGAGTCCATAAGGTTCTGATCCAAATAGGAAGTTAACCACAAAGGAGGTTAAGGCATACGGCTCACCAAATCAATGACCGGTCAATATAATCACACAAATTACACAGAATTGTTCTATTCAGCTCCACTTCTAAATATATCTAATAAAAAATAATAAAATCTAATATTTCATGTTGTTTAAAAATGATATGTAAAAAAGGTTTAAATACCATATGAGTTCTTTAAGTTCTTATAAAGCTTTTCAGTAACAAAGTTTAAAAATAAAATCGTAATAGATTCTACATTCCAATCGGACAACATCTCATAATGGGCCGAAATGTTAGACCTTGTAAACGCATGGGGCCACCTCAAATAATAAATAATTTAATGCAAAAAGATTAAAAAAATAAAAATAGGATATTCGGATAAATAAAATTGGATATCCGAATAAATACACGGAGAATTGAATTCTCAGCTCGCCCTTGGAATATAAATCCTGAGAAATTTTTTGCGAATGGGAAATAGATCCATTCGGGTCGCTCCCCAGCTCGACCAGGCTGTTGCCATCCCCATGGCCACCCAAATCTGTATACAGTATAATAATTAATTCTTCATCAATTTTTTGTATATCATTTACCGTTAACAGTTTAAACCCGTATAAAAGACCTAAGTTTTAATCACAAATAAAGAAAAGTACAATAAAATTTTATTCGAATCTCAATTTTTTTTTAATCATGGCTTAGTTTCAAAATGGATAAGACTATACAAAAATTTCCAATTTTGGGTATAAACAACAAAAAAATCATTTGATTATGTATCTTGGTTGAAAGAAATTGTTCTTTTCTATAATAAATTATTTTAGTAAATATAATAAGGATATATGTGACATTAAAGGAGTGTATAAAATATGATTTAATTTTTTGGTAAGAGGTCTTTTGGGAGAATGGACATGTAAAATGTATTTGAGGATTCATCTAATAAATATAAAAAAATAATTTTAAATGTATAACCAATGTATACAAATTTAACTTAGCAGAAGTCATTGGATATGTGTGTATAACTTTATTTATGAAAAATTCTTTAATTTCTTTTTTATTTTTATCTATTTAATAAATTTATGTTATGTTAGGTTGTATGGATTTAGTTGTTTGATAGCTGAATTTAGTCTATAGTAAAGTAAGCACTTATTTAATGAAATCATCCATTCTATGAAGTTGATTTTATGTAATCATCATACAACCACATCCTTAAAGCTAAAAACTTCAAATTTTGAAATCAAATTAAATTAATTAGTGAATATCATACGATAATTATTATGATAGTAGTTTTTAATTGAACAATGATACTTTTAATTTATTTCAAAATTTTATTTAAAATGACATGTATTTAATTAATAATTGATGAATGAAAAGATTGTTGATTTAATGAATGATGTGTAAGCTTTAAATTGATGCAAAGTCATTTATCATACATTATTTTATGATCAGATTTTGGACATCTACTATAACTTTTTAATTTTGGATCATTTGCCTACTTTTCTCCAAAGTGAATTGGAGTTAAATTGGGAGTGAAATCCTTGATTTTGATACTTTCTCTTATTGATTCAGATATTTTAGAGTTAGGAGTATGTGATTTAATTAATCCTCTTTTTATGTGATATGTAGCATGATTATTTATTCTTTTATTAGCCCTTCGTATAAAGCAAAATCTTTATATCCTGAGAAAGAAAACGGCATCTTGTCCGAATATAACATTAATGAAATAGTTTTCAAAACGGGAAGGTCCACGTACGCTAATTTTATGTACTTAATTTGGCTTTTATGCAAATTAAACAAAGTAATTATTGAATCTATCATATTTTTTTTAAATTTTTTTCTTATACAGTGATTAATTTAAGAGTGGAGTTATTTGCATCCAAAGTTTTGACGAACGCACTCGCCTTCTTTTTTTGTTAAATTTTTTATTACAAGATTATCCATAAATAAATTTACAACAATTATGTACAATAAAATTTAATTGATTTAATTCTTTTTTATTATAATACACCACCTACCTCTTATTATTATTTTTTTATCTCTAACCTACGTCCATATCAGAGACGGACCCACATTGGGACTCAAGGGCCCCGACCCCTCCTGAAATATAAAATCTTTTTATAGTCCCTAAAGTTTTAATAGTTAAAATACACATTTTTATTAAAAAAAAAAAACCTAATTTGACTTTACTCTTTAAACAACTTTTTTCATTTTTTCCTCTTATAGCCGCCGAATTGGTACAAACGACAAGCACAATCAATAGCCAAGTGAGTTTATATTTTATTATATTTAATATTATTTTATTTTATTTTATTTTTACATGAAATTTTCATCAAATTTTTTGTGTTCTTCTCATGTAGTTTTGCAGGTTCATTGTTCTCAGTATATTGCTTTTATTTTGTAGGTAATCATATACCCATTTTATAGCATGTAATTTATTGTGGATATGCGTTCTAATAATGATCTAATAGGCAATCATGTAGTCTGAATCCAAGTGATATATTTTCTGCTTTTGATAAACAAAAGCTTATACGACTTGCTTAATTTTATCCTAAAGATTTTTCAGTAGTTCAATTCAAAGCACTTGAAGATCAACTTGAAAACTTTATTGTAGATATGCGTTTTAATAGTGAGTGTTCAGAGTTGAAAGACATTTCTAGTCTTGTCCAAAAAATAATTAAAATAAAAAAAGACAAAATTTATCTATTGGTGTTTTTTTTATCATTGACACCAATTCTATCGGTTGTAACTACCACAACTGAGAGAACATTCTCTGCTATGAATATTATAAAGAATGAATCACGCAATCGAATGAGAGATGAATAGATGAACGATAGCTTGCTTGCATACATTGAGAAAGATATTTTTGATAGCATTGAAAATGAGATAATCATGCAACGTTTTCAAAATATGAAACCTCGTAGGGGATAATTATGATTTTGTATTTGTTGAATTGTCAAACTATCAAATTTTAATATTTTACATTTTGTTTTATTGTGTTATGATTTATTTTAAAGAGTAAAGTTCATTATATCTCTTATCTATGTATATATTTTTTTCAATTTTCAATAAATTTTCTCTTTTGTATTGTTTAACAAAAAAATTATATAAATTTAGAAATACTAAGGTGCCCTCCTTTGACAAAATCTTGGGTCCGCCACTGGTCCGTATATAAATCTTTAAATGATGTGTAATACAAGACAGACCTGGATCAAACACAATCCCAAACCAGTCTAGAACATCAAATGAATGGAAATGCTTAAAAGCATTTACTATCATAATATTTCTCTACCATAAAAAAGATGTTTATCAGAGTTTATTTAGAAAAACAATCATTTTCAAGATTTATTTTGAAAAGGGTTATAGTTGGTATTAGGATGACTTTAATAAGTAAAATTGAATATTTTAAATTTAAGGAAACGATTTATTTAGTTAGTGGGTGTGTTAATAAAAAAATGGCTGCAAATAAACTCATCCCTTATATAATATTTTCAATTATTAAGATTGAACATAAATCGAATACTATATATCTCCAAAATTAGAAATATCAAATTTAATGTTAATAACAATTTTATACATATGACATGATTTTATGGGATAACATATCACTGTTGTTAATACTTTCGCTCGTATATTTGTATCATTTAATGGGATTATCCTATATCCAATTACATGAAAATAATTGTATGATAAGATTATTGGTGGGGTTATATCAACATTTTCTAAATACATTTACTATTTTAGAACTTGAATAAATCTATTTTTACCCACCAATATAAATAATTTCTAAACTAAATCTATGTAACCATGGATATTCAATAGTTTATTATGGTATTTAATAGGAATTATCATAAATACTTAAAAAAAAAAGTAATCTACATGATTTATCAATGAAGAACTCTTTTTTAATAAATTCATTTATTTCATCAGATTGTATTAAAAATTGCTCAATTAAATTGCATATTAATTTCATATAATAAACAATATTTGATTAGTTTAGAGTTGATTATAAAGATTATTTATATAAAAATATTAATTTTTAAAAATTTTTAATGATATAATTGATATACTTTAAAAGAGGTTTGTAGAATCTTTTGGCGTTTTGCATAGCCGCCATCTAACGTTATGTATATAACTTTTTTTTTTTTTTTTCATGTCAAACGGTAAACTCGGTATTTGTGTTGAAACAAAAGAGTATGGAGTTTAAGTTTGAAAAAAGAATTTCAAATTTTGAATTTAATTTAGTTGAACCCAACTCCAACACCGTCCCCACTAAAATACGAGTATTTCCCAGTTTACCCCATTTCCATTTCATTATTGTTATTTGTTATCATTATTCTCTTGTGGTGAATTGGGCCCTATTTGTTATGTTTAATCAACATTTTAAAATTTTTTTATTTAATATATTTTAATGAAATTTTACAAAATCACGAAGATAATTTATAAATCTTGTAATTTTTAAATAAAGTTAAAAAAGATAAAAGTTTAATTATATGATAGTCAAAAAAATATTATTTAACACGCTACAGTTATATGAACTTCTTGATATTTAATCATACATATTCTTTAAGTTACTGTCACTTTGTCTAAAAAAATTAAAATGTTTAGTTAAATATGTGAAAATTTTAAAAGACAACAATTAAAAAAAACTTTATATAGATAGTTCTAATTTAATAAATCAATTTTCATTCCATGAAAATTATAACCAAAATAAATAATTTAATAATATTTGATGAAACAAGTAATTTATATAATAAATTTTTATTACGAAATCATGTAGGTAATGGAAAAATTTTTATTGAACATAATATAGAACAATTGAATTTCTATTAATATATTAATTTTGTTTCAAAATTTTCATATTATTCCATAATTTAATGAGGAAATATCATCTACCATCCATAGGTTTTGATTTTTCACTTTATTGTGTTGGAGAATTTTGAATTGAACATTGAATATTAACTTTTAAGCAATATTAACTATAAAATAAACTGAAAAACTTATAACATGATAATATCTATGTCTCCAATTTTTGAAATAATACTATAATAAACATTATAACTTAAAATTTATTTATCCTTTAATTTAATGGAGTCATTAAATATTTTTAAAAAATATTAATCGATATGATTGTCCACTCAACAACTCTTTGCCCCTTTTTTATCGAGACAATAATTGATTAAGAATTTATATAAAGTACTTATATAATAAATTATATATACGTAGATGTGCGATTTATTGACAATCTCGAATTATTTAAATGTTGAGTAATTTATTATTATATTCTATCTCAAAAATAATATTTATATGGGTTGTAGTATTTTAACTTAATTTTTTTCTTTTTTACTTAAAACTAGATAGATAGTACATTGTACAAATAGATTATACATACAATGTCTTATAATTTTATGTGACCTAATTTTATGAGATGACAAAAATACACCATGAATAAGAAAATCAAAGCAATAATGCTAGACTTATAATATTCGCATAACCTAAATTCTACTATCGATGATGTGATAGTTTACATAACAAAAACCTATTAAAAATATAACTTTTTTTTTCTCTAGTGGATTTTTATCACGTAGACCAAGTACTATTCAAATTAAAATTAATAAAAATCAAATCAAGAAAAATAAGAATAATTTTATTCGTTCCAATATAAGAATAAATTTTATACAATATAAAATTGTAATACAATTTTATTAATGGGCAATTATCATATTGCTTATTGCAAGTTATGATCTAATATTATTTTTTATTCAATCAAATAGTATTTGATCAAACAATTGTGATAAAGGATAAGAACTAGAAAGTATATTAAATTTCAAAATATGCAGGAGAAGTTTATATTTTTTCTTAACCTCAGTGGATAAATTGTCAATATCCCTTTCGTTTTTCAATCAAATGTTAAGATTGACATGTATTTAATAGCAATCAAATTATTGTATCTTTTCACAATAAAAAAGTGCCTATTGGCCAGCTCCTTCCTGGCCTATTTGAAACGTCCGTGCGTACAATTGATCTTTATATTATAATATTGATGGACTGTGTATATGTTATGTAATATTATTTTTATTCACCTTAAAAAACCATTTTGGCTATTAACAAATGCAACAAGGGCAAAGCGTGAAATGGAAATAAAATATCAAAAGTAGACATACACTGTCACTCGGTGACCGAGGCATGACATAACTTATCTGGTTAGAGGAGAGGTTGGGCTCAACAAGCGTGCGCTTCGGTGACCGTGAGCCTCCCTCTCTCTGTCTGCAACCAACTAAATCAAAACCTCACCACGTGTACGGTTGAGATGACGAAAAAGGAGCAAACATAGATGGCTCTGATGTAATCCTGCCATGCCACTTTGTATTTAGAAAAGCAAGAGCCAGTTCAGAGCTCCGCTCCTCATAAAACTTAAAAACCTACTCACAGCACCCCAGAGGAGTGAGAAAGAGAAGCTCTAGGGTTTCGGCGTTGATCCGAAATTGAAAGGGAAAGTGTAAGGTAAAGTTAGAAGTGGTGTTTGGTTTGGTTGAAAACCACACTAGGCCAGAGTTCAGACTCTTGAGCTGATGGAGTAGAACTTGAATTATGATTTCTGAGTCTCATACTTTGCAATGCTGCTTTGTTTCTCTTCTGCTTTGGTGGATTTTCATGCTTTTTCGCCACCATCTCCGCTTTGTTTACTGTTTCTGTTTAATTTTTATTTTTATAAATCTCTTTTCTGCTGTGATTTTGTCCTTGAATTTTTAACTTTTCTAGTAGGCTAGGGTTTTAATTTATATATATATATTTACGATGTTTAAGATTTATCATGCAACATTTTTCTTTTATTTTTAATTTTCGCAATTTTGTATTTAATTTCAAAGTTATTTGGACATAACTTTTATTTTTTAAATATTTTTAGATTTGTTTTGTTTCAGATTTTTTTTTTGAACTTTTTAATCTTGTTTTAAAGAAATGGCTAGGTTACGATCTCTTAGCTTGAGAAACATCTTGTATTTTAATTTTTGCAAAATTTTTCACGGCATTTGTATACCATTGCCAGTTATTCTGATTTGTAGTTATTATCAGTATTATTGTATATTTTCTTTTGTCGAAGTTTTTTTTTTGTTCTGATTTCATCTTAGAAACGACAGAGCTTTGTATGCACAGGAACTCTCTCATAATTTTTTTTTGAAATTTGTTTTATACTTTGCAAATTGCATGAGTTTTTTTTTCCTTTAATTGATCATTTTTAATCTTTAATTTTATTCCTCTTAAAAGATGACATAGTTTTTCTTCCTGCTTTATCTGTTGGCTTATCTGCGATTTCTACTCTAAGTGCATATTTCTTACGTTTCTTTGTTGTAGAGTGTTCCCTTCGGATAGAATTTTTGATGAATGTACACTTTTTCTACTTGCATGTTGGAATATGGAGTTTATAATTGTCAATGCAATAACTTGGTTGCCTCCTTTGGGGTTGTCTATGTGTGGCTACTGTTGGTTTGTAACTTTTGTGGATTTTTACACTGATTTTTTCTCGCATGTTTCTATTTTTATTATTATAGCAAATTGTCAGAGTTACTTGTTCTGTGAAGCATTAATCTGCCAAACAATTTGGGATTCTATGTTGTTATTTTCTAGTTTATCTGTGAGTTTCTCCTATGATTTTGTAATTTTATTTTTCAAGGCTTTTTTTAACAGTGTTTCATAACACATTTGCTGTTTACGTTGTATTTTTATTACCTTTGATCTTAAGGGTGCTGAATATTTTTTTTATTTCTTAAATATAAATTTGTTAAATTGGATCATATTTTTCCTACTGATGAATTTAGCATAGTACTGGTTGAAGTTATTCTTTTCCTTAATTTATTATCTATTAAATTCTATTATATACCTCAAGCTTGTCTCTAAATGACAGATAATGCTATTCGGATTGCGAAAATTTTATGATTTTAATCTAAAACTTGAATATATATCGAATGAGCCATATAATTAACACTACCAGTAGCACAGAAAAAAATAAAAATTTTAATAAATTAAATGAAAATTTATAGCACAAATAGAACACAGCACAACAATTTTTATATGGTGACAAAAGAGTTGTGTGACACTGATATCTTATTTGTGTAAGACCTAAAAGATAAGATCTTAGTATGCAATGTGCAAGTTCGAGAATAGTCTGTGGTTGCATCTTGGTGCATTTATTTATGAGTTGATTGACATTACTTAATCTTCATGCGCCTCTTTGATTGTAGCTTATAAATTTGTGACGTTCAGAAGTCTCTCTCTGACGTTTAGAGGAATTTTCATGTTCATAGCATAGTATTTCCTTCATGAATTTTGAGAATGCAACTGTACATATTTCGATGTTTTTGGTTTATTTAGCGATTCATATTCTCTAATTGAAATATCATTCAATTGCCTCTGAGAAAATAGATGTTCTTCAAGAGCAAGAATGTTTTATCTTGGGTTTTTGCATTTTACTTGTTCTTGAATTCCTCTAGACTCTCTTGCTTGTGTCCGTTATTTGGTGGTTGCTAATATATGTTAATGTGCAAAAGGTTTGTGATCTAATTTTTTGAAGTTATGAAATTCTAGTTTTCTGTCCTTTATTCCTGGTAGATATACAACTTAATGAACTATTACATCAATATTATATTTTTCAGGCGTAATACGAATATAAATATGACATTAAATTGATGTCTTCACATTGTATTCATGATGTTTGAGTAGATGTTGGGGAATTTAATATTATATGTAGGAGTTATCAAATGAACAAATCTATTTCTTTCTGCTTGACCATAGAGATTTACTGGAGTCCATCTGTTTTGACAGATTTTCTGGTTTCAAATAAATATAACATTTTTTTTATTCTCATTGTTTATTATTCATGCTTGTTTATTTTCTTAAGATATGGATTCATTTGAACCTGATGGAAATGGAGCCCAGAAGGGTAATGGGGCAGAGGAGGGAAATGGGGCACCAGAGAATTTGCCACTTCCTCCACCTGTTCCACCAGATTTCATTCCGACTCTGGTGGAACCTGAACCGGTAAAGAAAAAGGTGGTGAGGCTTCCTATGTCCAGGCGAGGCCTTGGTTCCAAAGGGCAAAAGATAAATTTGCTCACTAATCACTTCAAAGTTAATGTAACTAACACTGAGGGTCACTTCTTCCATTATAGTGTATGTCCACATCTTTTGCTAGCCACTACTCTACAACTTCTTTTTTCGAGATTTGATTAATTCTTCAATGTTTTGGCGGTTTATTTGTTACACAGGTATCCCTTTGTTATGAAGATGGTCGCCCTGTTGATGGTAAGGGCGTTGGAAGACGTGTAATTGATAGGGTGCATGAGACATATGATAATGAGTTAGGTGGGAAGGACTTTGCTTATGATGGGGAGAAAAGCTTATTTACGGTTGGTCCCCTGCCGAGGAACAAGCTTGAGTTTGAAGTGCTGCTGGAGGATATATCTTCTAACAGGTAAACAAGTACTCTTAAATGTTGAATTTTATAATTCCTTTTATTAATTTATTTATTTTTTGGGTGTTAGTCTCAGTTCTCAATAGAATTTTAATATTAGTAAAAAATTCTTATTTGTTATTATTTTTATATAGAAACAACGGTAATGCTAGTCCAGATGGGCATGAAAGTTCAAACTGGAGTGATCGGAAGAGGTTACGTCGTCCGTATCAGTCCAAAACATACAAAGTGGAGATTAGCTTTGCAGCAAAAATCCCAATGCAGGCCATTGCAAATGCACTACGTGGTCAGGAATCAGAAAACTCACAAGAAGCCTTGAGGGTTCTGGATATCATATTACGGCAGCATGCAGCCAAACAGTGAGTGAAACACATGTGCATGCAGACATTCCACATTTGGTTATTTGGGGCAATATTTCCCATTTTGTCTAACCATGGCTGAACTTTTGCAGAGGCTGCCTCCTTGTGCGCCAATCTTTCTTCCACAATGATCCAAAAAACTTTGGTGATGTGGGAGGGGGTGTTCTCGGCTGCAAGGGATTCCATTCCAGTTTTAGAACAACTCAGGGTGGCTTGTCTTTGAATATTGGTTCGAACCTTTACTGTTCTTGTATGTTTCTTTGGTCAAATCATATTTCTTATCTGTTGTCTTTTTTCAGACGTCTCAACTACCATGATAATACAGCCTGGTCCTGTGGTGGATTTTCTAATTGCTAATCAAAATGTTCGGGATCCCTATTCAATTGATTGGGCCAAGGTAACTAACATTTTGCTGTATACCTTGTGTTGCAGATCTGATTTTTTCTTTTGATTGATTAGAAGTCTCTGCTGCTTGTTTTGATCAATAGGCTAAAAGAATGCTAAAAAATCTGAGGATCAAGGCAATTCCCTCCAATCAAGAGTACAAAATAACTGGATTGAGTGAGAAACCTTGTAAAGAGCAGATGTATGCTTCTTCTGTTGTTTTATTATCTTTCCATGGTTATGTTGACATTTTTTTATTTTTCCTTTGTGCCTATGCTGCCTTGTTACAAAGAATTATTTTATTATTATCTGCTTACCTATTTCTTGCTTATGCTTGGTCTAGGTTTACACTTAAGCAAAAAAGTGTAAAGGATGGGGAAGATGAAGTACAGACTCAGGAAATCACTGTTTATGATTATTTTGTCAATAATCGCAAGATAGATTTGCGATATTCAGCTGATCTTCCGTGTATCAATGTTGGGAAGCCAAAGCGCCCAACTTACATTCCTATTGAGGTGAGTAGACTTCACACGGTTCTGTTAAATGTTTTATGTGCAGCAATTGAATCTTTCTGGTTTTGAGATAAACAATTCTTGCTTATTTTCTTTGGTATTTGTTGGTTGGGAATTTTGCAGCTTTGTTCTTTGGTTTCGTTACAACGTTACACAAAAGCCCTCACGTCTCTTCAGAGGGCTTCCCTTGTGGAGAAATCAAGGCAGAAGCCACAAGAAAGAATGAGTGCTTTATCTAATGTAAGCATCTTTTCCAAACTTGTCTTTTGACGTGCAATATTCTTTTCTATGCTGAAGTTTGTCTCATGTTTCTTATTGAAAGGTTCTGCGAAATAGCAAATATGATGCTGAACCAATGTTACGTTCATGTGGCATTTCAATTAGTACTAACTTTGCTCAAGTGGAGGGCCGTGTTCTGTCAGCTCCAAGGGTATATCACTGATTTTTTTGAGTAATGTATTATTTTCTTGTATTTGTGGTGGAATGTATTTTAATGTTATTGTTATTATGAACCTTGCGGGTCTTTATTTTTTTTTTATAAAGGTTTTAATTCTCGTAACAGTTAAAAGTGGGCAATGGTGAGGATTTCTTTCCTCGAAATGGGCGGTGGAATTTCAACAATAAGGTTTGTGCATCTGCCTTTAAGTTGATCGCTATTTCGATCCATTAGTTCTGATTTTATTGTCAAATGGTTATCTAGAAATTGGTCGAGCCAACCAAGATAGAACGATGGGCTGTTGTGAATTTCTCTGCACGTTGTGATATACGGAGCCTTGTTCGAGATCTGATCAAATGCGGAGAAATGAAGGGAATTGTAAGTTTTATCAGTTTATATTAATTGGCAACATCAAATCAAGAAACTGACAGAAGTCCTTTTCTCTGCCTATTGCAGCGGATAGATGCACCATTTGATGTGTTTGAAGAGAATCCACAGTTTAGGCGTGCCCCAGCTGTGGTTAGAGTGGATAAGATGTTTGACGAGATTCAGTCTAAACTTCCTGGGGCTCCACAGTTCCTTCTTTGTTTGCTTCCTGAGAGAAAGAACTCTGATATTTATGGTTGAATGTTATGCTTCGAAGTGAATGAAAAATTGCTAAAATTTTTGCCTTTGTCTAAAAATGCTCTCTATTTAATCTTCAAGGTCCATGGAAGCGAAAGAATCTTGCTGAATTTGGAATTGTGACTCAGTGCATCGCTCCTATGAGGGTCAACGATCAATATCTTACAAATGTTCTTCTAAAGATTAATGCAAAGGTGAGTACTGTTCAGAGATGTCACTTTCAGTTGACTTTCTGCATCTATAACCCTCTTTTTCTGGTTTCTATTTTGTACTTCAGGATTTATGTATGATGTTTCTTGGTTGTACTGATTTCACGTTGTTTAATGTCCATTGTATTGTTTTGCAGCTTGGCGGATTAAACTCATTGTTGGCAGTTGAACAGTCTCCTTCAATCCCTGTAGTTTCCAAGACTCCCACCATCATTCTTGGAATGGATGTGTCTCATGGGTCTCCTGGACAGTCTGATATTCCATCAATTGCTGCAGTAATAATTTTTATCTTGTTTTATATATATATATATATGTATATACATATATATTTTTGGTTGGTTAATGTTAACTCTTAATTGATGTTCCTATGGTCAGTTTTGTCAATACAACATTGTACAATTTGATTGTGGCTTCTTGCTGTTGTTTGTAGGTTGTTAGTTCCAGGCACTGGCCGCTGATTTCTCGCTATAGGGCAGCTGTGCGTACACAATCTCCAAAGGTTGAAATGATAGATTCTTTGTTCAAGAAATTGTCTGACAGTGAGGATCAGGGCATAATGAGGTTGTTTTTAATTTTTATTTTTTCAGTCGTGGAATATAGGCATCAGAGGGTTTTGTTATTTTTGGAAATCTCTTGTTGAATGTTGACATTAACAGTTTAGATCATTTAAGAACTCATTTCTTGTCGTGAAATTTATTTCTTATTTGTAGGTTCGACATATATGTATTTGATTATACTTACAGATTAAGTATGTAATCTATATTTGTTCACTATCAGGGAGCTGCTGCTGGACTTCTATACTAGTTCTGGGAAACGAAAACCCGAGCAAATTATCATTTTCAGGTATGGTTTCTGTTTATGCTTTGCAATACAGAGCTTGTTTGATGAATTCTTTTTGTATAGAGATTTCAATTTTGGAATTCCCTTAATCTTGTTTTAACTCATCTTTTCTCTGTGCAAGATTTTGTTTTATGCATTTATTTTCGCGCCGTGGTCAAAAAGTTATTTCAACTTTTATCTCTTAATTTTGATGCTGAACTGATCTTCTTGCCTTATTCTTAGAGAGTTATGTTACACTCCACAACCCTTATTGCTGAGATTAAGAGTTTAAATTCCCTTAGGGGCAGTGCAACCTTTATGTATATACGTAGACCTTTGAGGTTTGGCGTTTCTAGCATAAAACTTATTTTGATTGAGACGCTGACATAAAGATCACACCTTTTTAAGGGGTATCTTAAAATTAACAAGGTGAGCATGGTTTTGTCTTTATACAGTCATCATAAATTAATAAATAAAAAAATATTTTTTTCTCTCTACCGGTCCACTCTCCTTTCTTTCTTCAAAGTTCAATCTATCTCTTCTCTCTTTGTTTTCCTTTCTTCTCTTTGTATTCAGCCAACACCACCAAACAATGAACTTGGGCCAGCTAAAGTAGATGAGACAGCCGTGGCTGGTCCTTCTCTCTGTTTTCAAATCAATGCTTGATACTGACTAGTTGATGGACTCTACTTTAAATTCTCTACCTCCTTACCATGATTCTTTCCATAACGCCTTGGAAACACACCAAGAAATCAAATCTTTTAAATTATTTCACTCAAAACAATCTTCTTCAGCCGCAAGACTCATAGTTTTTGACTCTTGGCCAGCAAAGTCGCAGAAATTGTTCCTCCTAAACAACAAAAGCTGCAACAATTTTGTGACTTGCTTTGTTTTGGGTTGTGATGTTGGTTTTACACAGCAGTTAAACCAATCACCAGGCCTGAAGTTTGATGGGTTGAACAGCTCAATTTTTTGTGCAACTCCCAAATCTGAGTTTCATGGGTTCAGTCCTTAAACACTTGTTTTGATGACTTATTTTTTGACAACAGGTCAAAAGTATGATCATAGCCAACTCTATTTGAAAAGTGAGTTGTATTGAGACAGAGCTCTGATGAGTTGGAAAATTTAGAGATATTGGGTGGAAATTTGTTGGGAAGTAAGAGTAAGAACAAGGAGGAGGCGAGTGGCTTTTTCAATAATTTTAATTTTTTCCTTAATATCTGTTAGTTTTATTGATTTTGTAATATTGTGGAACATTGTTGTTTGTCATTGATTGTGCTATGTGGGTGCATGAATATACTGGTAGTGGCACTGTTTCTGTGGCAGTGGGTGCCATATAAACTAGGAGACTGGGAAGCAGGGAAAGAAGAGTATAAAAGAGGAGGGGGAAGAGTAGAGAGAAGAAAGCTAAGGGAAGAAGAAGATATTAAGGTCTTCTTAGTCTTTTAGTAATAGATTCCTTGTTAACTTATGGAGTCCCTTAACGTTGTTAAAAAGGTGGTGATTATATCAGTTTATCAATCATGGAGAGATTTGTGTTAGAAATGTCAAACCTCAGGGATATCTATGTACCCTATCTATATCCTACATGTGTCCTAGCTACCAAGGTGTACAGATTGGGAGGAGCCCCAGTTTAGAACTCAGCAAGGCAAGGGTTTTAGGATTTCTGGTTAAAAAGGGAAATTTTACATTCCGACTTCCTTCCAGTAATGGAAAATTTTTCCTTAGGTTTAATTGCTGAGAATTCTGTGATGAATCTTTATCTGCCGTGCAACTGGAAAAATTCACTTAGATTCTTCATAACTTCTGTTTTCACCATATTACTTTTTGAGGTTTGAATCTCTATTATGATGTACTTGCGGCAGTATCATGAAGTTCTAAATAGAATTTTTGCAAAAATATAGTTTTATGAATTTCAAACTATTGTTTTCCAAACAGTTTTTGGCGACTGTGTTCGAATTCTTAATATGTTAACATAGGTAACAAAACAACTTTTTGTTTGTTTATTTAATCATTCAGTGAGTTAAATCTGTTCATATCTACTTGTGGGCCAGGCCGTGAAATGCTTAAAATGTTTATCCACCTCATGCCAAGATTTAAAATTTCTTAGTTAGCATTCTACTGTAAACAATAAGGTGCTTTCAAACTTTTAAATGCGTAATATCGATACCTCAACATCCTTCTTCAGGCGTTTTGGTTTAGAATTGTGTATAGCACTAGCATTCTCTGGAGATCGTGCTTTATATCTCTAGCAGTTCAGTAATTCTGTTCTGATTGGTCTACATTTATAGCATGCATCTGCTGTTTTTCTTTTAACTCTGGAGTTCATAGATTTACCAGTGTAAATTATGATGCCTGACTCTTTCCTTACCTTTTACCGTATGAATTGTTTCATTTTGTTTATTATTATGTATGCCTCTGCAAGTTGCTTTTTTGAAGTTTTCTCTCAGTTCGTTAGTACTGCATTGGATTTAGGGATGGTGTCAGCGAGTCGCAGTTCAATCAAGTCTTGAACATTGAGCTTGATCAGATAATAGAGGTTTAAACCAGTGCCTCTCAAAAATGTTTGACAATTTGCAAATGCTTTTAATTAATTTCTATGTAAAATAAAACAATAATTGTTCCAGGCTTGCAAATTTCTTGATGAGAAATGGTCTCCCAAGTTTGTGGTGATTGTGGCACAGAAAAATCACCATACAAAGTTCTTCCAATCAGGATCTCCTGATAATGTACCACCTGGTATGCCTTTATTTTTGTGGAGCAGAAATCTAGCACAGCATTCGACTAGGCTTAATACCTTCTTATCTGTGGCCTTTGCAGGTACTGTTATAGACAACAAAGTCTGCCATCCGAAGAACAATGACTTTTATCTCTGCGCACATGCTGGAATGATTGTGAGTTACCTTAGTTATATTTCAAAATTTCTACACATTCATTTTTATTTTCTTTTATGAAGAACTTGTGACTTAGCTAGGGGATTTGCTGGTCTTTTTTATTGTTCTTATTTTTGTGTGTTCTCTACTTCCATTAGGATTTAAGTGGTTAAGTTCTGGATTAGTTAATGGTTAAAGCTAGTTGTAGAATCTATTACCTTATGGGAGAACTATCCTTATTGCCCTTTCTCCCTATTCCCTGTTGTTTATCCTGAAACTTTCTGCTCAGTTTATATTTATTCGAAAAGTTTTTTATTTTAATCCAGTGTTTTAACATTTGAGTTAAAAAAAGTAATATTTGATGTTATATACTCAATTTAGGAATGTCTCATTTTATGGGTCAAAGTATTTCTTCATTTATTGGGTTTTTCTGTTGAAAAAATAACAGGCACTGTAATTCTCAGAAGATATTCTGTTTTATACTTTGAATTCGTTGGTAGGGTGTAGAGTTCCAAAATAAGTTTGCAGAAGTTGGTTTATCATGCAATCTTGTTGAATTCATCAATGAGTTTGTGGTGTTGCATCGAGATCTGTGTGAGATAAACTTTTCTACCCTTTCATATATAGTGAATTTGAATCAACGGTTTGCTGCTTAATGTTCAGGGAACTACAAGGCCGACACATTACCATGTCCTGTTAGATCAAATTGGCTTTTCTGCTGATGATTTGCAAGAACTTGTGCATTCACTTTCTTATGTGTAAGTGTATATTAATTATTGCTTTACGATTTGCTTCAATTTGCATTAAGTGTTGTGATTCGCCTAACTTATGTTTGCAAATATTGCAGGTATCAAAGGAGCACCACCGCCATTTCTGTAGGTAAATTGTGAATCGTTGTTCTGTTGCAATGTCTCAAGATCAGATGCAAATTGACTGAGCTAGTATTATGCTTCTATTTATTTACCCTTCGTTTGAACTAATTATTTAGTATATTTGATTCTTGCACTGATTATGAGGCCTGCTATTTTTTTTTTTTTTTTTTGTATAACCTGTTTTTTTCTTTCTTTTGGTTTGTCTGAGTAACCACATGTGATGTAACATACCAAGTAAATCATTTGTTTGATTTGAAAATCTGTACTTAATAAGTTTCTTCTAACTTTGCTTGTTCATTACAGTTGCTCCAATCTGCTATGCTCACCTGGCAGCTGCCCAGGTGGGATCGTTCATGAAGTTCGAAGATTCGTCTGAGACATCTTCAAGTCATGGTGGGTTTACATCGTCTGGACCAGTTCCGGTTGCTCAACTGCCTAGACTGCAGGAGAAAGTGTGCAATTCAATGTTCTTTTGCTGAGGCGTTTGAGCCATCTCCCTGCATAATTAAAATGAATTTCGTATGTGTACATAGGTTTTGAAGTTGCCATGATGTGGCAAAGGTGCTGAAACTTGCAGTGACCTTGTTTTTTCTGGGTGTTGCCCATTGTTCCTGACCAGTTGCTTTTGTAACCTGATACAGTACAGTTAAAAACTTTCGGATTCTAGTGGCTGCAGTCACAGTGGTATGTAGTAATACTAATAGTAACTTAAATATTTTATAAGCAACTTGGTGCCTGATGTGATGACTAACATATCTGCTTATTTTTTCATTGAAGATTTAAGTTTGAATGTTCCAAGTGAGTGTCTGCCGGTGCGGCCTCTGGGAAATCATTTGCATCTTGTAACTGTTATAGATGTAACAGAGAGTCTGGTTTTATGATGGTTCCATTAGAGTTTGGTTAGTCCCTCCTAAAGATTTGAAAGTCAACAGTGAAAGAATTATAGAATTTAATGTTGATATTTTCACCATCCATACAGCCTCTTGTAATCAGGTTGTGCCTCATTTCAGTATCACAACCTTATAATTATCTGCAAGTAATCGGATTTTGGTGCAGAAACACACCGGCCCCTTCAAACGTGCACCAGTAGGAAGCAATATCTCCCTTCTTTTGTCATTTCTCCTCTTGCCTTTATACCCACTGGTCTGTGTCTTTTTACTTGTACGGATTCCAGTAGCATTCCACTTATTCACTAACCTATGTCGCATATAATATCACCACTCACTGTTACGTTTACTCGAGCGGTGAGTATCAGAGAGCTTGGACAATGAGGAAGCCTTTGGTTTCAACTTTTTGTCCATAGACAAGTTCTGCCAGCTTCACATGATGAACTAATAGTGAAAGGAGAAATCTTGACCACTAAATTCAAATAAAAAAAAAATAATAAAAATACTGGAGTTGCATATCTTTTTTATAATTTGAGTTAGCAAAATATTATTTGTTGAATAAAATATGAAAATTTTCTTATAACATGATGTTGTAAAATAAATTGATTGTCAATATATTATGAATTATACCATACTAACAATCTATTTTTGTAATCAGGGTTAGTACAATCTTATTGAAGATATATTTTTATTCTTTGCTCGTCCAATGAATTTTTTTTTAACTTAGATTGTAAGGAGGTTTGATTATAAGTGGGTTTCATGTGTAGCATTACTCATGAATTATTGGGTTAATATTATTAGGGATAACTTTTTTACTTAATCTTTTGATTAAAAAAAAAAATTAACAAAGTTGTGCTATTCAAAAAGGTCAACAACTCTCTACCTATGTTAGAATGATCCATTGATTGGTACCATTCACCGTATTTGACTACTAAAATTTTAATAATAAACAGTTTTCTATTTTAAATTTGGAGGATGTTTTGCTGGAGCTTCCAATTGATGGTCTTCTTCAGCTTTGAGGTTTCTCTAGTAATACAGCTTCAGTTTGTCTTCTTTGTGACTCTTTACACTCTATGGCTGAATCGATTTCACATGCCTTATTAATTTTTTTCAGCCTAGGGATTTCTCTTTACTTATTAATTTCCATGGATTCTATTTTGGCATTTTGTTATTTCCAGGCGGTTCCCCTCTCAAGTTGCAATCTTGTTTAGCCTTCCACGCCATGTTGAGAGGGATTTATCATTATAAAATAGTTTTTCTCCCTAGGATGTGCAAGCCGCTTGACTCGCATGGCATGGTTAAATTTTATGTATGAAGCTCGCATTCCTGCCCATTTACCAAAACTTCCACGATTACGATTCAATCTAGTTATTGGAGTCTCGATAGGTACTCTCGTCAGTAATTGAGTTTGATATTTCGCTTGGGTGGATTATATTTCTTTTCAGCGGCAATGCGCATGATTTGATATATAGTGTGCTCTATTTCAATTTCTATCCCGTATTCATTGTGAAATTCACAAATGGGTGCTCTACCCTTGCTCCTTTGCAACTTCATTTTTAATCCTCTCATTGTTGATCACTTTCTATGTCATATGATTTAATATGATCTTCACTTTTTTTTTGTTCTTTGGAATTCTTTTTGAAGTCTTCTTTGTTTGCGATTGGATTTTGCTAATAATATTTCTCTACCTAATTACCTACAGCTTCACTAGAGAATGGTGATTTGCATCCATACGAGCTTAATTTATAAAAAATGTAAAATTATCAAAATCAATATATATATAGATGAAGATAGACCTTACAATATTCTTAGACCTTTAGCCAGTCGCATAGAGCCCCCACCATTGGTTACAAGTATATATATATATATATATACTAACTACATATAACAAACGAAGCTACTAATTACACCGGCTCTAATAAGAAATATTTAATGTTTAAATGTTGCTGACGAAGAAGATTGACAACAGAATAGAGGCAACTAGCATAGTATGGATAACTGATGGAGATGTGGCTAGACTGGGTGATGAATTAATGGGTGGGCTCTCTTGAACATAAACTGAAACTTTCATTCCATTCAAGCAGTAGCCTCCGCCACTGAGAAAGTAATATGGCTTGGCCTCTGTAAGATTAAACACATCTCGTCCTCCCCTTGTGATATTATTGATAAAATCTTTGTCGATGCACCTCTCGTAGCTTGTCTTGTTCACTTGTAGAACGTTGTACCGCTGCTTGTCGAATCCAAAATCTGATAATTAACATGTTATAAAAATTAAAAAAAATGTCAGCAGAATATATAAATCTTTAGTAAAATATATACATGCACTATGAAGTGCATGTTACAGAGGGGGCTATACGAATTAGATTGACTCACAAAGCCAATCACCCACATAAAAGTTTTCGTGGGTGGCCCATTCTGTGAAGTTAACGTTTGGTGCCCAAGTGTCCTGCCCGCCTCCCACCCTATGAAGAACTGGATTTCTGCACTCTGTGCATGGCATTGTCATCACTGTCAATATCATGATGGCCAGTAACACAAATATCTTCCTGACTCGGTCCATGTTTCAATACAATTTCTCCTCTCTTTTTCTCTGTATTCTATGCCTTTATTGACATGATTAACAAACTACCGGCATACACTAAAATCAATCAGAATTAAGCTCATTATTTTAGCATGAACCGTTTTGCTTCCTGTTTGGGAATTAGCTCATCTATATATTAATAGTCCGCTCACAAAGATTCCATGCATGGGCATGTGATGCCCTCACAACGAGATTAAATTGTTAAATGTTATTCAGTGACAGTTTTATTACTTCTCCAAATGCAACAAATTGCTATTTAATATGTTGCCTAATTTAGCATATGGGTTACTTTTTTGGAAAATTTGGAGGCAGATTAACTAATTTTATTATGTTAAATCTTGTTTTAATCTCAAACCAATTTTCATGTTTCCTCCACCTCAATGATGATCCATGACTATCAAATTAATTAAAAAGTACCGGTAATTTGTCTGACTCTAATCTGGTTGTATTTCTTCATTATGGGCAAATGAGATAATAACAGCGAATATAGTAATATTAACATCTCAATGTCGTATCACATAACTAGAGAAAATTAAATTGTAATTGAAACCCACGTGTCTGTCTGGTTACCATACAAGAAATGATAATATCATGACCCATAAACATAGCGTTGTTATTGTTTAACGTGAGTAAACTGGCTGGAGCTCCACCACCACTCCGGTTCAGACTACACTCTTCAAACTCCCGACCCAAGCCGATTTGTTGAAGCCATGTGACAGAAGATAGTTCAATGTATACATATTATATGGGGTTGAGCCTAGGAGATGTGAAGCCGTGTAACATGAGTGGGTCATTCTATAATAAATCAATATATGCATACATCACTTCTTATAAAAATTATAAATGACATATAGAAGTTGTAAATAATTATTAAAATATGTAAAGTCTTATATGTTATAATACAGCTTTTATACAAATGATCATTTAAAATTTTCTTTTTATAGTTTACAAATTTCATATAAATATTAACAACTTTTATATATTTGATGCAAATGATATATAGATATCAATATATCGTAGTCAAATCTTCAAGTATACAAAGTTTTTAATGAGATTTTTTAGACCTTTTATTGAAAGACTGAAATACCCTCTGCATTGATCTCAATGCCCTTTAAAGATCAAGAAATATTGAGCTAAGACCTTTAAATCAGTTTCATGAAGATAGAAAGAAGCTGATTGATTGAAGTTTCCTCACGAAGCTAAGCTTTGAGCTAGTCTCCGCCTGACCAAAGGAGCCAATCTCTAACTAACTGAAAGAGTGATCAGTCTCCACATGATTGATTGCCCTGACAATTCTGGAACCCAAAAAAATATCCTAAGCCGACTCTCCTCTCCACATCTCAGGATTAGGGTTTTTGTGTTTTCAAGGAATTATCTGGAAGCCCATTTAACATTAAACAGAAGTTACTGACATAAGCTCATTTCTTAACATATTCAGAACAATTTTATTATATATATTGTTTTTACTTTATTAATATGTATTTTTAAGACGAATGTTAACCCAATAAATATGAATTATTAATCAATTCCTTGGTGGGCATACGTCGATTAAAAATAATTTCATTTCATAAATACTCTCAAGTTAGAAGATTCAAAGATGGTACAAATCAGAAAAAATAAAAATGGGAATGGTAATGGTAATTTTACTTGAACAATTTTAAAGAATTAAGAACACTTATAAATTTTTTTTTTATTTTTCTTTTCAATTTAGAAGTATAATGCTCAAAGAATTGACCCAAAAAATAACTTCTTCTTATTTCTCAAATTCATTTTCTTCAATTAAAAAAGATTTTACCCTTATCAAGTGTTCTGAAATTCATAATGAAGATAATAAACAAGGAGACACTTCCAAATGGGGAGAGTACCATTTTACGCTTAACATTTTGTGCAGTATCTATTATTGTTCTCTCCTTATCTATCCTCTCGAAATCAAATACTACAAAGTTAGGCTGCAAATAAAAAATAAAAAAATTAGCAGATGAAGATAAAAAGGGAAGAAATTGAAGTCCTTGGATGTGAAATCCAAAATTCAACCAGAAAGTACCAAATAGCCTCCAAATCTTTCGAAGAATAAACGTTAATTTTTTTTTTTGCAAATATCTATTATAGTGTTGAGACACCAAAATAGGTTTCAAACTATCAAGAAATGCTAGATGGCTGCTTGTCAAGCAAAAAGTATATGAAGAACTGGGAGTACATATCACTTGAATTTAAACTTTTACATGCAATCAAAGGAAATAAAATTGGTATTTAAAAAAAAAAAGAATCA
This sequence comes from Boswellia sacra, assembly GCA_013180625.2. NCBI lineage: Eukaryota > Viridiplantae > Streptophyta > Magnoliopsida > Sapindales > Burseraceae > Boswellia > Boswellia sacra. The sequence goes on along the minus strand of SNVD02009548.1, from coordinate 15,194 downwards.
GCTTATTATTTGTACTATTTAAAAAATACACGACCACAAAATGAATGAGATAATGACAATATTCCATTAATCAACCAGTAGCTAGCAGCAGACATGGAGAGATCAGAGGAAATGTATGAAGAATCTGCTTCTGATGGTGAAGAGTAAAATTAAAAATTGAATCTCTTATTGTTCATTTTCACAAGGTTCCTACAAATTTTCTCCCTCCCTCTCTCTCTCTCTCTCTCTTTTTCTTTTTTTCTTTTTCTTTTTTTTTTTTTTTTTAGTTTTTGAGTTTTCCTTTATGTACAAATTACAATTTGGGGGGAAGTCAAAGTATCAAAGGGAAAAAAACACAGGTACCTCTCCAAAGCTTGCAGACAACTCTGCAAAATAACAAAATAAAATACGGGGAGCCAGAAAAGCCCTTAACATTGGAAAATAACAAAACGCTCAGCAGTCAGCAAAAGACCCCCCAATATACAATATACAAAAAAAAAAAAAAAAAAATCCATTGGCATCCAAACCAAATACAGGCTGCTGCTAAGCTATCTCCAACTCCCCTTGTTAAGTTGTCAGGATTTTTCAAAATTGGGATGTCATCACTCCAATGCCACCAGTAAACAAATTACTTACTTGAGGCTAATGGCTGCTGTCTTCCTTGACAGTGTTACATCTCTCTTTGCCGCGGAAGTCCCCTATGCTACGATATTCTTCCCTGAGCAACCTCTCCAGTTCTGGATGTTTCTTTAGGGGCATTTTCTGGTCTCGTTGCTCTCGGTAATGATGGAATGCCCTGCCAGATCATAGGCAATTCAAATAGGAAAAAGATAATAATAGTAAGTGGCAGAAAACCAATTAAAAACTAAAAGCAAACTAGACTGCAGAAGAAGCTGTTAGGTCATCCCAATATGGTGGAAGCCGCATTCTCCACTTTTAGACAGGATGAAATGAAGAATAAATAGTAGTGATATCTGTAGTTAACATCCAGGATTCCAATAGGGTAAACTCAGCAGAGAAAATATCAGAACTGATGGACTTGTTTTGAGACAACAGAAGCTTGCCAACCTTAAAGATACATCTCTCTTCCCAAGAAAAAAAAGAGACACCCAAAACAAAACCAAACGAAAATCAAAGTGGTCATGCTTTTGTCTGACCTCAGGCGTAGGTATGTCCATAAAGGTCAAGAGAATTCTTCCTAAACACTATGCACTTGTTATTTTGGCATAAACAGAATTAAAATAATTTTACATTTGTTAATGGAGTTATGACACCAGTTGATGACATCTATATCATCACACGGCCACCGAGTGATAATTTCGACCGAATTTTGTCTGAATCACGTTCACCATGAAATTGAACTATTGCAAATGAGAAAAATAATCCTAGATACTAAAATAATTCCAGTTGCAATTTCTTGATTAAAATCCAATCAGAAATTTCTCGCCTCAGAACCATCTTCCTCATTTCCAAATTTGTTATCTAGAGATTGAATGATGAAGAGATAATAAGTCAAACCAATCACAATTAATAAAACTTATATGAGGATCACATTTTGTGTATACAAAGTAACTTCCATTCTCATTCTAACATGGCTTAGTTTTTCACTTGATGTCTTATTTCTTCAAATTAGCAGATTACTAGTTCTACAATTCCTAATACTATTATTTATATTCTTTTCAATGTATCAAGTCAAAAAAAAAAAAAAAAAAACAACAAAGATCTTTGTAATGAAGGCACCAAGAATAAAATTATTAGCCACATATGCAAGCACTTAATAATGATTTAAAGCATTCACTAAAAATCTGCATCATAATACCATTAACCAAAGAAAACAATAAAAAAGTGTAGATACCAGTATTTTTCAAGGCCATAAAGATTGCCTTTATGGTAGAAGTCAAGAGTGAGCCGTTCAAAGTCCTTATAGAGGTCTTCTCGGTACTCTTTTTCCAAACCATAACTGAAAAGAGAAAATTTAAGATCAAGAAAAAGTATTATGCATCAAACAGTAAACAAATAACTCCTTTTGCAGGGCCAGGAACTCATATCATGGGTCCAAACACTTCAAGACAGCGAAAAAAGCATACTTTACAAGTATTACCTATAAAACCTGAAAAGACACTCTATCCCATAATTGTAATTAGCAGCTGCATCTTCAAGAGCAAATTTCTGGAACTCATTATACATAGAAGGGATGAACACATCCCTAATAAAATATGACCAAAACCTATAGAGTGTATTCATTTCCTGCAGGTGAAATAACTTCGAAAAATCAGATATAAAAGGAATTCCAAAAAGAACTTTGAAAAATCAGATATAAAAGGAATGGCAAAGAAGTGTGAGTTAAAATGTAAACACAAGGGCAAAGATTCAGACTTTCAATTTCCTCAGTTCAGCTTATACAAATTGCCTAAAAGAACATACAACTAAGCAGCCTGCTGTAAAATGAAACAAAGAATTGACTTCAATAATAACTAGAATCATACATGAACAAACACTACAAACAAATACAATCCTTTTAAAATTTGCAATCATCCTACATCTAATTTGCAGAAAGTGATATTCATTTATTCTGTTTACCTATTTCACAACTCATATACACAACGGAACAGGTTATATTGCTTCCATTTATAATTAAAAAATAAAATCATAAGAATGTGGTAGGGGTGCCATACATTTTTTATGTTAAGTGAAAGCAGAAATAATCAACCCTGAAATTATGCAATAACAAGATTTAAAATTGAAGCAAGCATTGTATCAAAAACAATAACAAAAAAGCATCGTTAGCAAATTTCTGAACCAATGAAACTTTAGCAACTCTGGATTAATTTTTCTAAGTTTTGACGCATGGCTCAAACTTTTAGATAGAAAGTTTAGAGGAATTCCACCTCACTGCAGCCAATTCCCAATTTCTTCCTCTCACTCAAGCACCGCTTACGAAACTTCAAGTACCTTCAGATAAGAATAACCCGATCAGCCAATTTCATAAGCAAACACAAGAACAGACAAAAACAATGTAATTCACCATCTTCTTACTTCTGCTGTTTGAAGCCATTTTCTTCTAACAACTGATGACTTGGATGCTGAAATGGAGGAAATGATTTTGGCATGGAACCCACCGGTGGACTACTGCCCAAGAGAATCCCATGTGGTGAAACACTCAATTTTGAAGGCCCTGGGCTGTAAGAATCAGTTTGTAGAGTATTAGACAAATAGACCTTAAAAATTTATTAAATCAGCTTAAACATCATCTATTATTGGACACAATATGTTATTCATTTGAAACCAATGATTACCTCAATTGCTTCCCCGAAAGGAAGCATAGTAATAATGTTATGCTAGCCAAAAGTAATTTGGTATTAGAATCCACAATTTTATATTCACAAACAAGTCAATTTCAACTAACCCATGATTTTCCGGAGGGGTAGAACCAAAGAAGTATCCCACTGAATTACTTGGTGGACTTTCTGATAAAATTCCATATGAATTTCGACCAGTCCCATGATTTCTAAAGTTGCTAGAGAAAAACCGTTGTTTGTGTGAAGACTGCTGCCTGTGAGAACTTCTATTTTGCTTCCTACGGGAGCTGGCACTTCCAGACTCTTCACGGCCCCTGCTTGCAGCAGAATTTTCCCCTGCTTTTGAATTTGATACGCCTGGAGCACCACCTGAAGACCTGAGGTTTCCATCTTTGTTCTCAAAACTCAAGTTATGCTTCCTAGGATTAGATCTCTTTGTTTTGAGCTCCTGTCCATAGTGATTGTTTAAAGAAATGAATATCATTAAGAAGCTTCAATGCAAAGTGATTATGACAAATGCAAAACAGTCATCTTAACCTGCTCATAGAAATAAAGACCATCATTTATTGCAGAAGCGTGCTCATTAGAAATGGACTTCAATCCTTTACAGCCAGTTTTAGATCCTTCAACTGTCCAGCTATTCTGCAGAGCAGACACAGATAAGCAAAGTTTGAGAAAAAGAGACACGGAGGGAAACGACACCCTGTGGTAATAATAACAATAATAACAGAGAAAGAGAGTTCAAAACTAGAATACATTTTGCACTCGAGTTGATGCATAGACAGCAGATGGAAAACCTTTTCAGTCTCTCAGTAACCAGCAGCCAAACTTAAGACTGATGATGTAGTATCGCAAAGGAATCAACTTCCAAGAATCCTCAATGCAATGTAACGGAATTCAGCCATACCAGTAAAATTAATGTATGATATAAATGATTTTCAGAATTTAAACAAGTGCCAGGCGACGATAAAAGTATTTGTTTGCCTCAAAAAACTCTACACGGAGTGAAGTACAAACTAAATATTTTTTCAGGCCACTAGAGAGTTTCTTAATATTTTTGTAAATTAGTTTTAAAATATGTCAACAGGGAACTGAAATTTTCATCTCAAGATTTTAAAATGGTATCAAAAAAGTAAAAAGTAAAAATGAAAGAATGAAAAGCGTCTAATAGAGTTTCGATTTGAGTCCTTTACAAAAAAAAAAAAATTGAAATGAAAGAATGAAAAGCATCCAAGAAAGCTTAAAAATATTTTTACATCAATTAACACATGCAAGACATCCTCAACGGATGAGTCCATACTGCGAAAGTGCCCAACTCCATAAACAGAATTCTACCAAAAATGTGAGCCTCAAAGCCCATATTTCATTTCAATGATAGCAGATTTTTAAGAGAATTTGAGGTGTAAAAGGATCCATGTAAGTTGGCATAGACGGAATATGGAAAAAAAAAAAAAAAAAAAAAGGATCTCCCACATCTGCCTGCATCACCCTACCGAAATGACATCCTTTGGGATGTGAAAAATGTGCTTTCTACTCATACTCAAGGATTCAGGACCCAGGTCCTCTATAGCAACTAATATGAGGAGAAAAACAAATAATATCTAATTTAGAGTGAAGAAATGAACTTATATAAGAATAGAATATATTCAAGGATGCAAACGCTATTCTTCAGTTAATTGCTTATGGTTCCAATAATTTCTGAATGTTACATAGATCAATATAATATAAGAATAAAATAAAATAAAAAGAGAATATTATGATACCCATTTTTTAGGAATAGTAAGACGCATCTTCAATTTCATGTGGCCAAAAGAGCCTAAACATATCTCATGTTCAACAGCCATACCTGTGTGACTATTATTAGTCTCTGGACATCTTGGTCATTGACAGCAATCTCATCATCGTCATCATCAATCCTGGTTGGAAAGCGATTTCAGAAACTCAAGAATACAATAAAGCCACCATTTACACAAGCATACTTAGAAAGCACATGAACAGGAATTAAGACAGCAAGATACATTCATACTAACAAAGTTCAAGAGGAATTAATTAGTCATAGAGCTTTATCCCAAAAACAAATGGGGAAAAAAATGTATAATTAAAAGAGCTCCTGTAAGGTGTTACATAGAGCAACTCAGGTATCTCTCGGAGAACAAGAAAGTCACAGATAAAGAATTAAATTTCCAATTACATACTTTTATCAATAAGAATTTAAATTCCAGAAGATTACGTCTAGAAAAATTAATTAAAAGTAACAGGAGAATGTGCAAAATACAACACAAAGAAACCCATTCAATCTACACAAGCTCTTCCAAAACAAGAACAACCTCATAAATTCTTTAGGGTAAAATAACTTACTTCCTGAACAAATAATAAATACCAATAACTGTCAGTATAGTAAAACAGTTGAAGAAATAGGGGAAGAAGTTAAAAACTTATGGGACAAGCTCCACTGCCATCATCCCTAAAGGCATCAGCTTCCAAGCTATTTCAAGACTACTCTTGTTTCTGTGTCCAGCTAAATCAGGTGGAGAGTTGTTAACTTGTCCCAGCACAGCAGGCATAAGGATACCGGCTAGAAAAGGGCAGCAACAGAAGAAACCTTAAAATGCAAACACTGTAATAGGGCCTAGGGATGTCAGGAACAATAAATGGAATATACAGACCTCTACTCAAATTTTAAATATTGGTCCTGAAAGTCAGGTGTCTTAGGCCACCAGTTGACAAGGAAAGGCAAGAGTTCCACTGGCCCGGAAGGCAAACTGAAATTGGTTTATCATTAGGCCCTTTTGTGACAACAAAGCCTACTCCAATTTTTTAACTCAAGGGGAAAATGTCAGGCCTTTCTTGGTGAAAAAACCAAGCTTATTTTGAACAGGAAAGCACAATCAAATAAGCAGTCCAAATAAAAACAATCTGAACGCCACTACCCATACTGCTAGAAATCAAAAAATGAAAGCTTTGTACTGTATCTTGATTATGATACATCGGATGATATTGAAAGTGAGTCTAAAACAACTTCAAATCCAGAAACGGCTTTAGAAGGTGATTTCCAACCTGTTCTTGGAAACATGGATGCTGATGCAGATGCAAATGGGTTGACTGTGCTGAATACCATGACTTCGCAAAAAGAAATAAAAGTGAGAGGAACCAAGGCAGATGAGAAGCTTGAAGAGGTGGATTATGGAAACAGTGATGAAGAAGAAGAAATAGTGCCTGATAAAAAGGAAGAAGAAGACTTGGGTGTGTAAATATTATTCATTGAAGAACAAGCAACTCAAGTCCAGGTTGATTGTAGTCTACACACTTCTCTGATACAGTACAAAAGAAAAAGGTAAAGCAAATTAGGTTCTTCCATCAGTAAGAAGCAAAAATTGGGTGATAGAAAATCAGAAAATGTTAATTGGGAAAATTTGAAGGACTTTCTTAAACAGATGAATTTAGATTTGGTTCCTCTTTCTAGTAAGGAGATTGTTGGTGGAATGGGTCTGACTCTTGAATAATGAGACTACTTAATTGGAATATAAGAGGGTTAGGGGGTTGTAAAAAACAGGCTATGTTCAAAGAGATAGTGAATAAATATGTTGTTGACATTATTATTTTACAAGAAACCAAAAAAGGAGTGATGACAGAAAAATTATAAGAACAATATGGGGGGGAGGGTAAGATTTAAAGAATGGTTGTATCTTCCTTCCACATGGAAAGGGAGCGGGGGAGGGAGGTGCACAATCTTATAGCTTAAAATTATAGAAATATAACGGTGTTTGATTTTTTGTTTGAGGGAATTTTCTGTTTCTATCAAAGTTCAAGCAAAAGATGGGAATGAATGGTGGCCGACACGTGTTTATGGTCCCAACAAACCTAAACACAGGGGGCGGTTTGGGACAAAATTGTTAGGTTGTTTGACTTAAGTAGCCTTGCTTGGTGTATTGGTGGGGACTTCAAAGTTGTTCATTTACTTTTTGTGAAATCTACAGAGGCAGATTTAACAACCATTAAAGACTTTTAACTCTTTAATTAGATAAACCGGCCTCAAGGATCCAGCTTTAAATGGGGGTGCCTTCAGCTGGTCCAACGGCATAACTGATTCAATTAGCTACAATTTCTATAGATTTCTTTTTTCTTCTGCCCAGGGAGAAAAAAGAGGGGGAGAAAAACGCTGGCGGATCAAACAAGAAATTCTACCTAGAATTAAATCTGATCATTATCCTCTGCTCTTGGGTTCTCATGCTACAAATGGGGTCCAATTCCTTTTAAATTTGAAAACATGTGGTTGCATAATCATCGATTCAAGGGTTAGGTTAAAAGGTGGTGGAAGGAGGAGCTGGCCACAGGTTTCTAGGGATATAAATTCATGGCCTGGGTCAAATTTGAAGCAATCTTAAAAGATGGACTAAGGAGGTTTTTGGGCATATCAAAGAGGAGGAGAAGATGCTAGAGAATCGCACATGTGAAATTGAAAAAATGAAAGGGGATGGAGTGATGGATAAGGTAACAATTATGGAGAGACGAATCCGTTTATGGCACAAATTTGCTTAATGACACGAATAACAACTTATTTTAAATTTGTTATTGTTGAAGTAAGCTTTTTCATGGACTTTTAATTATATTTTTATTGTATTTGAAGTTTTGTATGAGGCTTGAGGCTTGATGATGTGTGAATGGATTAATATGTAGCTTCTAATTTCTTATAATGTTCTTTATCTTTTTTGTTTTTGAAATAGGTTCTGACGTGTTGGAATATGTAAATGTGTCGTAATTGTGTTAAACTTGTAAACGTATCATACCTGTGTTAATTGTGTAAACAAGTTAAACATGTGCTTGTGTTAGGCGTGTAATCATGTTAGACGAGTTGTATTCATGTTTGACACGAAAATAAGCTGTTTATTACTCATGTTAGCACTCCTGTTGTGTTACCCATGTCATAATCATATCATGATTGTGTTGCAACTCCTGAACACGAATAATAAACAAGTTGTACTCTTGTTGGGAAAATTTTTGTTTTATTTTACCTCAACAAAACATGAACACAACAAGTGAACATGAATTGCCACCCGTAGCTAGAATCTAGAGAAGGTTTTGTGATGGAAGACAGAAAAATGATTGAGGAAATAATTGCATATTTCTCAAAGTTGTACTCAAATAGTATGTAGACCAATTCTAAGGTGCCTTTTCTTGCAACCCATCAATGAACAGAAAGCAAGCTGGCTGAGAAGGAATTTTCAGAAGATAAAGTTAAAAGGCAATAATTCAGTGTTCTCCAAATAAAGCTCCAGGTCCAGATGGCTTCTCAATGGCTTTTTGCCAAAGTTGTTAGGAGTTTGTTAAAGAAGATCTTATGAGCATACCAGAGGAATTTTTTTATGGAGTGATTAACAAAGTGACTAACTCTACTTTTATCTGTGTCATCCCAAAAAGCATGAATCAACCGAGATTGGGGATTTTAGATCTATAAGCCTACTCATCGGCCTGTATAAAAATCATAGCCAAAGTTCTCTGAATGCAACTAAAAGAAGTTCAAAAAGAGACTATTGCTACTGCCAATCTGCTTTGTTAAAGACCGTCAAAATTTTCATGATGTCATGGTTGGTAATAAGGTGTCGGAGAAGTGTAAAAAAAAGAAAAAGAAGGGATGGTGATTAAAATTCAGTTTACGAAGGCATTTGATCATGTGGATTAGAATTTCCCAGATTTTGTTCTTCAAGCTAAAGGGTTCTGGACAAAATGGAGGTGTTGGATTAAGGCTGCCTCAAATCTATGAATTTTTCAGTTTTTATCAATGGAAGACCGAAAGGGTGGTTTCGTGTTACAATGGGTCTTCGTAAAGGGGATCCACTCTCTCCTTTCCTCTTTATCATCATGATGGATGGCCTCAATAGATTGATGGACAAAGCCTTTGATGCCAACCTTGTGGAAGGCATCTCAGTTGGGAAGGAAAAAATTATGGTATCACACCTTCAATTTGTTGATGATACCATATTCTTTTCCTTCAATGATAATAAAAAAACTAACAACTTACTTAAGGTCATTGAAACTTTTAGTCTCTTATCAGGCAAAAACAAAAAAAGCCTTAGTGGGAATTAACTCCTCTTTGGAAAAAGTTAATTCCTTGGCCAATAACTTTGTGTCAACTGGAAGTTGGCCAATTGAATATTTGGGTCTTCCTTTAGGGGACAATCCTAGAGCTTCAAGTTTTTGGGAGCCAATGGTGAAGAAAATTGAAAAAAGACAAAGTGGAAGAAAGCATTTCTTTCTAACGAAGGAGGCTTACGTTAATTAATTCTATATTGTCTGCTATTCTTTTTCCTTTTCTTTTATGTCTTTATTCAAAATTCCTAGTGGTATTGCCAATAGGATTGAGAAATTGATGAGAGACTTTTTGTGGGAAGGTTTTGATGAAAGAAAGGGATCTCATCTTGTTAGATGAGACATTGTTAATAGGCCTAAATACAAAAGGACTTCAAATAGGTGTTTTGGAGAAGATAAACAAAGCCCTTCTATCAAAATGGTTGTGGAGATTTCCATTAGAAAGATAATCTCTAAGGCATAAAGTTATTAGAAGTATGGAATTCAAATAAATGAGTGGAATATTAATGTGGAAGTATTATATCCCTTTCTCAATATTATCAAAATTTTTGTGGCAAATCGGAAGAATGTTAAGATTTTGGGAGGATAAGTGGATTGCAAAAGTTCCCTTGTGAAAGAAATTTCTTTAACTCTATAGAGAGTGCTCTATTACAAATGAATCCATCCATTGTTTCATCAGCTTTGATTCTCCTTCAAATGGGAGCTGGAACTTCAAATTCATAAGAAGGTTGAGAGAAAGGGAAAGTTAAAAACAAGCAACTCCTTTGGAGTTATTAGAGAGGGCAACTATAAACAAGCTGGTGGAGGATAAAAGAGTGTGGAAGTTAGAGCCATCAGGTCTATACTTATAAATCATATTTTGAATGGCTTATGGATGATGGTGTCCTTAATCAAATCTTTCAACTTCATCAAGAAGGCTAGAATCCCCCCTAAAATCCAAGTCTTTATTTGGTCAGTGAACTAAGGAAAAATTAATACAGTAGATTTGATTCAAAAAAGAAATCCCTCTTCCAGTCTCGCTCCATCATGGTGCATGATGTGCAGAAAAAATGAGGAGAATCCTAATCACCTATTTCTCCGTTGTCAACTTGCTACAAAGCTTTGGCATAGACTAGTCAAAGAGTTCAAGTTTTGTTGGACGACACGAGGTACTTGTAATTGTGTAATCATGGAGAAATTCTTCATTCGCAATAGAAGAAAAAAAGGTGAAAACTTTGTGGAACTCTGCAGTTGCTGCTCTTTTTTGGGTTATATGGCAAGATAGGAACAAAAGAATTTTCAAGAAAGATATAAAAGATAAATATTCAGAGTTATGGGATAAAATTCTATCTTTTTGCTTCACTATAGGGATCAATATCAAAGGATTCCCAAGACGACTTCTTTTTTATTCATCTTAGTTGGAAAGAGGTCTTGAAGGATTAGTTGTATAGTTGTATTTTATTTTGGTTGTTTAAGCGAGAGGTCACCTCAATTGTATAAATTTTATCGGACATGGTCCAACTCATACTTTGTATACTTTTCTTTTTATAGTTTATATGTTACACTTTCCTTTCAAAAAAATAAGGGCTACAATGTTGATGTCTATAGTAAAAGAGCTAGTAAATTCACAAAAGAAACTCTTGTTTTGTGTTGTATGAAAAAAAAAAAAAAAAAAAAGAGAGGAAGGAAGAGGGAGGGGGGGAGGTTGGGGGGTTTAGGGTTGGTGGTGTGTGGGGTGTGTGGGGGGGGCGCGTGGGGAGGGCGCCGGAACCCACCAAAAAAAAAAAAAGAAAAGAAAAAGGAAAACAACCCAAAACCCAAACCCAATTGTGAAGGATGAAGAGAATTAGATATCTTGGAAGTCCTTTACAACCCAAAGGGCAGCAAAAATCTTTTTTTTTGCCCCACTTAGCACTTACTTAACTTTCATGACAAATAATTAAATAAAGAGCTAGAACCATACACTTCCAAAATCTTTACCTTTGCCTCATCAAAAGTTGCACATTCTCCATGAGTAAAGCAAAGCGATCTCTCAGAGTAATTCACTGAATTTTGTCTTTATTGCAAGTGATCATATGCTTCTTCACATTTTAGACACAAAAAAAAAAAAAAAAACACCAAGACAAGGAAAGATTCTCATTAGGGTGCTCTAGTTACAATATATCTGTTGTGTTAACTTTTTCCCATTAGCCATAAGTCCAAGCAAAAACTTGAATTTGAGGGGTAACTTTTTCCTCCCATAACATTGAGAACTATTTGAACCTTTGGTATAACCATTCAAAATAGAACTCACACATGCAAATATTGTGTTGGGTTAAGGCATCACTGCTGATGAAATTTGGAGCTAAAAAGCTGCTGTTATGGGTTTAATTATTTTATTTTATTAATATATTGGGTATAACTTTGAGTAAAAGAAGAAAAGGCTTTCTAAAAACTTCACTATGTTGTCAATAAATATGGATGTCAACTGCTTGACATAGCAGTTTTTATAATAAAACAAATAAAAAAATGGGGTTTTCTAACATTTACAAATCTTACATGAAACTCCACAATTATTGTCCATCCTTAAAAAAATATAATACAAATACTAAACAGAACAACAATAAATAACAGTAATAATACTCAAATGACTATTTACACAAGTTTTGATCAAACTAGAGCAGTTTATTATGCAGCATAGACCATGTCATTTATACCAAATAAATGTTATAAGCTGAGGAGTACATGCAATGCACGTAATTTATAGCTATTAAATACCAAATCTACTGGCTTTCAAAATTTAACATACCAACTGCAACATGGATATTAAGATTGAATCTACTCTCTAAATGAACAAATCACTAGCACATATAGAAATGTAGGAAGAAAAAAATCAAGAAGTAAAAAGCATGCAGTACCTTCTGGCTGTGTTAAGCTCATTCTTTATCATGGTTTTTTGTTCAATCTCCAACTCTTCATCAAGCATAAATGTGTTTGCAAAATCATTTGACAGGTCATTAAGATGCTGTCCAGCCATATTTGATGAAGGCTCCAAACTCTCAGCCCCATGGTCACCATGCCTTTCAGGCTTGGCATCTTGTAACTGTTTTTGGCAGGAGATACTGTCACTCACCTCAAGGCCTGACGACCTGATGTCTGATTCAAAGCTCAATGCTCTTGAGTCACCTTTTTCAGCACTAAATGCTTCTCTCCCACCATCCAGATCAAACTGACTGCGGTGATCAGTGTTACTACTATGTGTTACATGTGGAGCATCCACACTGTCTGGTATGTGCTCCACATGAGATGAATATTCAACATTTTCTTCAGAGGTTTCCCTTGTTGTATCTCCATTAACATCACCATTCTCAAAAGAATCACCAAACTTTTCTACAGGTTGTACTTGGGGAGTCTGAGCCGCTAATGATAAGGTACCCTCTGTAGAAGCTGGAATCCACTTGGACCACTCATCACGTCTTCGTATCATATCACCCTAGATAAAATCAGACCAAAAGAAGTCTGTTGAAAAACGAAATAAAAACAGGAAAAAGCTCTAACTGGGCAATTTATACCCCAATGTTTTAAGTCCTCATTATATGGCAATCTAAGTTGACACATCAGTACAAGAAAGCTCCCTTAAAGATTTTCCATCACCATAACAGCTAATAAACTTTTAAGTTTCTACTTATCATTAAGGCACATAAACTGCCTAAACCAATCATTTCTATCTTTAGATAACAGGCCACTAATAAACTAATATAAAATTAAAAACTAAGTTAAGGAAAAATTTTCAACTGTTCTATACCCCTAATATATACATAATAAAAATATTTGAAAGCAAGACTATATTAAGCTTGATTATAAAAATATTTGAAATGCAAAATAAAATTTGATCAATATCACTGTGATGCTGGAAAATAATAAGAGAAATTTGATCAAAAGTTACAAATCAAAAATTCAATATTTACGCCAAAAATAACTAGAAGAAACAAAATTCAGAATGATACTTAAGGAATGAATCTAATTATGTTTAGTTATTTTTAAAAGGGATGAGGATTTGGAAAGTAAAATCCTAAGTGCACCACTGATCAAAATACAATGTATGCCAAAAACTCACTATCCTGGACCAGAAAATCCACAAGCCAAAGGAAAAAGGGAGAAATAAGTGGTAATCACAAGCAAAATCGATATTTATTTTCTAATTTAAAAGTAATAAGAATATCCTTTTACCAAATGAAACATATACACAAGCCAAAGGAAAAAGGGAGAAATAAGTGGTAATCACAAGCAAAATCCATATTTATTTTCTAATTTAAAAGTAATAAGAATATCCTTTTACCAAATGAGACATATCCACAAGCCAAAGGAAAAAGGGAGAAATACGTGGTAATCACAAGCAAAATCCATATTTATTTTCTAACTTAAAAGTCATAAGAATATCATTTTACCAAATGAAACATATCCACTAGCCAAAGGAAAAAGGGAGAAATAAGTGGTAATCACAAGCAAAATCCATATTTATTTTCTAATTTAAAAGTAATAAGAATATCCTTTTACCAAATGAAACATTTCCATATTTTTGATATCTAACATGACACACACACAAGCGCGCGCACCCACGCCCACGCCCATGCCCGCCCGCACCCACACCCACACCCCCACCCCCACCCCCACCCCCACAACACACCCACACACACACGCACGCACGCACGCACGCGCACACCCACACCCACACCCACACCCACACCCACGCACATGCGCAGCGCGCGCGCACGGGCACGCACATACCCACACACACGCACACGCACGCCACACACAAAGATTTTGGGCCTCCTTTTTTCTGCTTAGTTTCACGAAATCTATTTCTTCTATATCCACACAGCACACACACATTTGTTTTAATAAAAGTGAAACTTTGCGCCAAAATTTTAGAAGTAACTATTTTTTGTCATTGTACTGTTTGGGGCTTCTTTTGTTTATATGATGGGAAAAAAGGTGTTCTTGTTGTAGTGTTATATGAAGCTTTTTCTTTGCTGCTAAGGACAACTTATCAATATGTGGTACGCGCCAAAATTTTAGAAGTAACAAGCTTCACAGACAGACAGGGAGAAATGATATGGAGAATCTTTGAAGAATATCCAGGAAAAGCATAAGCAATCAAAACTTCAGAACTTCTGTTCATAAAAATCAACAATTATTTCCTCAATTTAAAAATTTTGAGTTCTTGGAATGGTAATCAATTATCAGGGAAGCAAGCATGTGCATGGGGGAGAGAGAGAGGTAACAAACTTCAGACAAAAGAATAGAAAAGATTTTTAAAAAAGTCCAAGGAAATCAAAGCAATCAAAACTTTAAAAACTTCCGTTCATAGAAATCAACTATTATTTCCCCAAACTGACAAGGAAACAAGAGACGATGCAATTAAAATCTAAATGTTTGAGGAAATCTAACCTGAACTTCTACAGTGCTAGAGCTTTGCAGTGCATCAAGGATTAATTGTACATCTGTACTCATTCTCTTCACCTGCAACAAAAAAATTAAAAAAAAAATAACTTAATCAGGTGTCATACATAATTTAAGGATAATTCACATAAAATAAAGAAGTTAGTACCTATAAAAGCTAGCATACAATATGTAGTATCTAGAACAAATATTATTCATTGCTGGGTTAAAACATACCCTTTTAAAGTCAGCTATAGTGGATATCGGAACCCATCCTAGGTTATCCATCAAAGATATTAGGTAGTGATCATTCTGAAGATTTTCATCACTGCCAAAAGAAGTCATTAACTCAACAATAAACAAAATCAAGCTCTAAATTATAAACAAAGAATCTATATTTTCGTGAAAACATATAGACAGTTGTACAAA